>CAUYQV010184518.1:0-41366 GCA_963574575.1 Galagoides demidoff
TACAATGACTAAGCAAATGACATGAAATTTATGTTAACCAGCTTGATGAAAGTATTTCAAATTGTATATGAAAACAGTACAATGTACCCCATGTTTGCATTAATGTATACAGCTATCAATTAATAAAAAAAAAAAAGAAACTGATGGTGGGGAGGGGCTGGCAGTCACGTAAACATTAAGAAACGAATAGAATGCAGAGAAGTGAGGAAAGTAGTGAGGGCCTGGCAGGCAGAGAAACCCAGAAACTTAACACCAGGGGCTGTATTTGAAGAGCTTTGAGACGTTTGGTATCGCTGGAGTACAAATTTCATGGTGGGAGAGGATGTGGGGGAGAGAAATGCCTTTGAGACCTAGTACAAGTACCTAGTTCCTAGTACAAGAACTTGCCTAGTTCCTAGTACAAGAACTCTCTGGATGGGAGGTTACAGGTTGGACTTTAACTGCCCCCAGTGTCATTTGAAATTGGGATTTAAGTAGAAGACGAGGATGAAGAAGATGATATTCTCAAGCTCAAGTTATTATTCACAGGCTAAATTTTCGATTCATATGAAGGTTAATTATTGTCATTCTCTAAATGGAGAATGTTTAAATTAAAACACAAAACCTAATGATACTACTTCATTGATGTTACCAGGTCCTAAACTCATGTTTTAACTTCCGTAAAGAGAAACAGAAAGAAAACAAACCAGCAAACCGAATAGCCTCTTTGCTAAGCTGAGAACGTATTTATTGATCCAGTAAGCCTCCAGCACCGCGTTTTTCAGCCTTTTATATTTCAAAGCACACTTGAACCTATAGTCAAGTTTCTACAGCACATGGACATCATGTTGATTAAAAGAAGAGCAAAAAAAAAGGAATATACTTACTGTGCTTTGAACTTTGTTCGATAATAATTTAATTAATGATCTTTAAAAATTTTTGCAGCATGCTTAGATCCTCCCATGGCACCCGGGTTAAAAATCACTGCCCCAGCAGGACAGAGGTAAGACAAAGGACTCAGGTAGACTTTGCCTACGGGACGCAGGTCACCAGCAACATCACCTCAACGTGCTTAAAACTGAACTCAGTGGGCAGCGCCTGTGGCTCAGTGGGTAGGCGCCGGCCCCCTATACTGAGGGTGGCGGGTTCAAACCCGGCCCCAGCCAAATTGCAACCAAAAAATGGCCGGGTGTTGTGGCAGGCGCCTGTAGTTCCAGCTGCTTGGGAGGCTGAGGCAGGAGAATCGCCTAAGCCCAGGAGTTGGAGGTTGCTGTGAGCTGTGATGCCACAGCACTCTACCAAGGGTGATAAAGTGAGACTGTCTCTAAAAAACAAAAAAAACTGAACTGGGCATGTTTTCATCAAAGCCCATTCTGACTTCCCTGTTCTCATAATGTTACCAATTTCATCAAGGATCTGCTCTTGAAACCTCTGTCAGAATTGACTCCCTGCCCTCACATTTTCTCTGCATCAGCCTGTCCCCTAAATCACACTAATTCAAAATGGTTTTTTTGACTGTCCACTTCTTTTCCTGCCCACTGATGGCAAGAATCGAGGACAACTTCACGCTTTGTTCCTGGGCACCTGAGTGGCCTGACACAGTTTCCTCACACCTGCTCTCTCACTTCCTATGTAGAGTACAGAAGCCAGTCACTGTCCCTGGGACACTGGTTTTGTTCTATTTACCACCTGAGCCGAATCCTCAGACAGCTTCTCCTGAAGCTCTGAGGTTCTGTCCGCACTTTGCAATTGGACATTTGAGGCAGCCAGGAAACTGGAAGCAGAGACGCTTTTTCCAGCAGTCCCTGCCCACCTGTATCTCTGCTTGTCAGCCAGGAGAGGAAATTGACACAGCAAGACTTACACACACCTGAGAGGGCGTGGCCAAGACGCTCAGTGAGCCTCACCTGTGCAAGCTGCACTACAGACTAAGCCAGCCCCTGACCCTGCTTCTACCACCTTCATACAAGACTGGCTGGAGATGGAATCGTCGGGAAAGCTTACTGGGCGGCACAGGAGACTGTGACAAGCTGCACTTGGCTCTAATCCAGACTAATGGATAACAATGGAGGACAGAAAGCAGGACCTTCGGGGGAGAAGCTGGCGATGGACACAGAGGTCAGCTGGCTTGAAATCCTCCTTTCTCACTCTACAGTGCTGTTGCTTTATTCCATGTCACTTCAGAGACAAGGTGACAAGATAATTACCGGGAACTGGAATGTCTGCCATGTCTCAGAGAATAGGCTCAGACCCACAGGAAGAGAAGGCACCTCTACCCAGGCTGGGATTTGTTTCTGGGTGTATGTTTTTGAGATAGAGTCTCACTCTGTCACCCTGGGAAGAGTGCTGTGGTGTCATCATAGCTCACAGCAACCTCAAACTCTTGAGCTATCCTCTTTCTCAGCCTCCCGAGTAGCTGGGACTACAGACGCCCACCATGACGCCCACCTAGTTTTTCCACTTTTAGTAGAGACAAGGTCTAGCTCTAGCTCAGGCTGCTCGCGAACTCCGGAGCTCAAGTGATCCACCTGCCTCAGCCTCCCAGGGTGCTAGGTTACAGGCGCGAGCCAAGAGCCACCTGCCTGGACCAGGCCGTGGTTTGGATTTAGCCAGAGAAAGTGGAGATAAGGATCAAGACAGTGAACTTCACAAACTGGAAGACCTGGGACAGCAGTTCTCAACCTGTGGGTCGCGACCCACAGGAACCGTATTAAAGGCCCGCAGCATTAGGAAGGTTGAGAACCACTGATCTGGGAGGGAATGCTTCCTCTCCCATCTCCACAGTCGGCACACACACGTGCACACACAGGTGAAGGTTCCCTCGGACTGTGCAGACTCAGTGTCACCCAGACATGAACCGAGCGTGTAACCCGTGAGGCTGGGACTGTGGGAAGACACCGGGCGGCCAAAGCTTCACTCTGCCTAACACCCTCTCCCCCGAGATCAAAGCCTTCTCTAATGAGTCATTTTGTGCTTTGGTGTAAAAATGAGTTTAAAGACTGGGGTTGTTCCTCACACCAGCGCTGCCTTAAAGCACTGGGGCTGGAGGCAGGGCGTGTCTCTGCTGCTTCACTGCAACCATCTGTCCCCAGGCTACTCCACCTGGCAGCTCCCGCCCTCCTCCCCCACGGCCCTGACTCAGGGCTCCAGGGGTGCTGGGGTAGCCAGCTCATTTGCCTTTTCCCTCTCCCTGCTCCGTGCAGTTTCCTCCTGTCGGGAGAGGCCTCTGGCAGAGGAACTGGGCTTGTCCTACAGCACAGCCCACCGCCCCCTGAGAGGCCCTTTCCACATCACAGCAGAGAAACGGCAAGAGGGAGTCTGGTTAGGGAGCGTCCAGGAAGCAGGGACCCGGGACACCAGCCTGCACCTGCCCCAGAGGACAGGGGAGCTTCTGTCTTGGGGCACACGCGAGTGATGTGGGAAGAACAGACAAGGAGACTCTACCATGATGCTGTTTACAGATACTAGAGAACAAAAAAGAAAGAAGGAAGAGAAAGAAACTAAACCCCACATTTGAGTCAGCACTGTAAAGGTTATGTTAATTCTAATCATTATTCAACTTCCATATACAACTTTGCTCCCCCATCACCAGATGTGGCTGCACAGCATGGCAGAAGGTAAGCCACTGGCCGACAAGCAAAGTCTCATCTGTATTTATGGCTGCTCCCCATGGCTCCCATCACCGCCTGAGCCCCACCTCCTGTCTGATCCCTCCAGCCTCTCTCCCTGTCTGTAAAAAAACTGTCTGCTGTGAAACCAGTCCCTGGTGCCCAAAATATCAGGGGCCACTGATGTACATGGACATAAGTTATAACTACTATGTTTCCCCGAAAATAAGACACTGTCTTATATTTATTTTTTCTTAAGAAGACACACTAGGGCTTATTTTCAGGGGATGTCTTCCTCTCTGCACTGAAATGCATGGGGTGGCTATGCAGATGCACTGCATAGCGCCACCCATCACTAGGTCTTATTATCGGAGTAGGGCTTATATTTAACAAATGCATAGAAATAGTGCTAGGGCTTATTTTGGGGGTAGGTCTTATTTTCGGGGAAACATGGTATTAAGTTCCTGCATAAGGGGTCTGTAAAAGAGAATAAGGAGCCACACCCAAGAGCTCATTCTGTGCTTGTGGAGGTAAATGTCCTGTTGGGCCCCCTTACACCCTCTCATGTTGGCTCACGAGATCTAACTGCACACCCCTCTTTCCACCTCTATTCAGTGCCCTCCCTTTGATAGCTTCTATCAGCTGTGGTCAGAACACTGAAACAAATCAGGATGTTCTTTCTTTCTGGAGAGTTGGTTACCAGCACACCAGTGATTATGCATATCATACATGTGGTGGTAAAAAATTTTGTTCTGAATTTTATTTGATTACAGGTGCTCAATTCTGTTGACAGTTCTACAGGGTCATCTTCATTTAGTCACATGGCATCATTATCTGTGTGTCTTAAGAGGAAGAAAGAGACGGAAAGCACACCTCTCCTTCACTAAAACTTTTGGCCCCAGTTACTACCCCAAGGCCAGGCATGTCCTCGACCCTGCTGTCCTGCTGACACTGACACCTGTCACCGGAGTCTGGCATGATGCCTTCCTCCCTCTAGCACTTCCAGCCCAACCCGTGATTCCAGGAATGAGAAAGCCCAGCTCCTTTGAAAGTCCACCAGATGCTGCTCTGAGAACTAATATCCATTGATTTGTTTAATCCTTATTATAGCAACTAGTCTAGACTACTTCTCAGATCCATAGTAGAGACAAGGAAATGAAACCAGAGAGGTTGAGTAGCCCAAGATCTTCCAGGGTTAAGGCTGGGATTTGAACCTACAGTCTGACCCCTGGCTCTGTCAACTTAACTCCTGTGCAATGCGCCCACACTCAGAGCCAGGGCTCAGAGAGACCTCTCTGGACCACAGTAACAGCTCACCTTTGTGACTTCGCATTTGTTTCCTTGGTCACCAGCACATGCTACTTCACGGCAGCTCCAGCTGTGTGCCTTGTACTCCTCTCTCTCTTTCTCGGTTCTAATATAACCCTTTAATTTATTCTCTAAAATTAATGTTTTTCCTGATTTAATTGACAAATAATTATATGTATGTATGTGATAACATGTGATGCGTGTTTTAATGTATGTATACCTTTTGGGAAGAGTAAGGCAAGCTAATTAACATAGCCATCACTGCACGATTATTTTGCAGTGGTTAGAACATTTGAAATCTATTATTTTTCAGAAATTTTAAAATATATAGCACATTATCATTAACTATTAGTCCTCTTGTCTTATTGAAACTTTATAATCTTTGCCCAACACCTCCCCTTTCTCGTCCCCCTTCCACCCTGCAGCCTCCCGTAACCACCATTCTACCCTCTGATCTATGAGATGGACAGTTTTAGATTCCACATATAAGTGAGATCATTACCAATTGTTTGTGACATTTCACCTTGTCACCTCAAAGGCAGGGACCATGAGTTCTGCTTCTCAGGATCCTCCATGTCCTGGGTTCAGGGATTCAGGTAATCATCAGAAATCCCTGCCCAGCTGTCTGCATTTCCTCCATAACTCCACCAAGATGTTGGATGTGTACTGTCAGATACCTGTGTATCATTGACTGACCCTAAAGAAGACATAACATTGCATTTTCTTATACCAAAAAACAAATCAGAATAAAAAATTATGCCAAGAATTGTAAGGGTCGCAATCTTCTAAACTTGACCACTGAGTTTGTTCCGTTTACTGAATCCAATCCCCATACAAGGTACAGGTTCCAGGAGCCAACTAAGACTCTCTGGTCCCCTGCCAGGGTCTGTCCCTTAAATTTCTTTTCTTGAAATGATGTTTTATGAATAAAGTGTAGATTTACAATGTAGTTTAATACTTTAGAGCAGGTGGGCACAACCCCTTCTTGGCAAACAGATGCCATCTCAAGAACTCTCCCTGGTGGAGCTCAATGCAACAGTTTTCAGGAGCTGAAATAACAGGTCTGAACAAGTAGCTTTGGGGATAATTTCCAAATTCAATTATATTCTTTGCAGAGGTAAATACACACACCCCGGAGAGGTAGTTTCAGCTAGTGGGCGTCAAATGAAACCTAAAGTATATTGGGGATTACTGATTTCCTCTTCAACCTGAACTCATAAATATTTTGGATCATCTTAATGGCAAAGAGCAACCTGGATGGTCTAATCCTTGGCACTCAACATTCTTCTCCTTTGCCTTTATTCCCCCTCTGCTGTGGTCACGTGGTTTATACTTCTATCTTCTTTGTATCTAAGCCATCTCCATCCTCATCTCATGGCTGATGGTTGATGGCGATTACACTGAGCTAACTTTCCCTCTATTGTTCTATTTGATTTTAGGACACAATGATTTCTGTTAAACTTTGGAAGGTGCTTATTTTTTTAGGGGGGGGAGAGGGACCTGTTTTCTTTGCGTTACCAGCATCAAATGAATAAAACCTAAAAAATGGCAGTCCCGACCTTTACCATAGGCATGTCTTACATAGTAATTTTTATATCGGTGTCCTAAAACATTTTGAATGCAGCATGGACCTTTAATCAATAACCAAACAGTTAGCTCATTGCAAAAGGCCTTGGCCTGCAGAGACAACTCCTGCTGGGAATCACCTAAAAGGGCCCCCTGGCTGCAGAAAGGCCTCACACACACACAGAAGAAGCCCACTGGGCAAATGCCTCCTTGCTTAAGGGCCAATCCCAGCCTGGCAGCTAATAAACACCATTAGCAGAGCCTACTGCTGAGTTATTATGCAGCACAAGGATCCTTGAAGCTGCTGGCTGGTATTGTTGTTTTATTTCTCATTTGCTTGGGTCAAAGTGGCAACACTCACTTGAAAAGATCAGGCAATTTCAACTTCTCAATATCCCAGAGGATGAGAATTACATGTAGACGGAACGTATGTTGTGATTTTTCCAAACCTCCTATGTCATGACTCCAGATAACCCAGAGAGACAAGCACAGAGGCACAGAGTGGAACTAAGTCAACTCTATCAGAATCTTTTCTAAGATGTGAACTGGTAACCACACTGGGAGACATTACTCCCTAAACTATGTATTGTGAGAGATCAAAGAACACACGGGCATTTTTTATGAGAAGAAACCACAGGAGTGATACTCAACCCCACTTTTTGGATTTAGTTTCTATCTTTTTGTATCTTCTCTTCCTCTCTTCCAGCCTCCTAAAGTCATTACAAGATTTTGATGGCGATTGTAAGATACAGGTGGCCAAACTAGGCCAACAGTTTGTTTCTTAGACATAGTTCATGTTTCGATGCCTTGAAACGAGGCGTATATCCCAATTTCTTATTTTGTTAACGTACCTTCTCATCACCTGATTCATGACATCAATGTCTAAAAATCTAAACAGACCATTTAAAACATGGGTTTCAGGCCTGTTTTATTTTTGAGGAGCAAAAACGTTTGCTTTTTTGGGAAGTGACCCAATAGTTCTAAATCGTCACATTCATTAGGGCTCATTGGTGTTGATGACACTAAGCCACTCCTGCAGAACCACTGTTTGAGCCCTATTCTTCATGGGGTCGAATGCGATGAACTCTCAGTGGTAGCTGTTGACCTCTGATTCATGCCATCTTGCAGCCGGCTTTCCGAAATAAGGGCATCCTGGATGGCTTTGTTCTTTCCTTGTGTAGACCTTGAAAAGCTGGGAAGACTTGGGAGAGGCCTGGGTCCCAACAAGACGATCAGACTTGTGGCTGGAATGAATATTTAACTTGATTGGCTTTCTGCTTCCATAATCATCAATCCTCCTCTGGAGTTGTATTCACATTTTACGAACTCTCTGTCTCTTCGGCTCCTTTGATCTACAGACATTGTCCTCCAGTTGGGCATTTGCCTGCCTCCCAACTCATCAGCCCCTCAGTCCATCTAAATAATGTGCTACATAAGAACTTAGTGTTTTCCAAATAACAAAAGATAGATCTGAATGCTTCAGTGCACCATGAAAGGCTAGTGAAACCATCAATCTTGCTGGCTCTTGTAGAGGTCAAGAGACGACAGGGACAGCTGGCCAATCAATTAAGCACGAAATTCAGTTTGGAGCTTAGGAAAAACTGTCTCTGTGTTATTCTTTCTAGCAACCTAACTGTCAATATTTACAACAGGTCACACATAAAGGCTGGAGGATACGACGGGAGTTACTATCCAGAGCAGTAAACACTAGAGTCATCGGTAATTCTCATGGGTTGCCAAAGGAGTCAGTCCTACCGAACATACAGTTTCCAGAATCAAATAGAACATGGAAAATAAATGTTTTACAAACATTTACAAACATAGCTTGAAAGAAAAGAGATTGTATGGTGCCTACCTATAAAAGATTATGCTCATCTTTCTCCAGTCACCAGGATTGCTTCAATATAAGTCAGAAAGAAATTTATGTTTGATCTCCTGAAATTTTATGTGATCAACTATATTCTTAATGTGTATGAGCTCCTAAAGGTGAAATATGAGTAACAGATACTGTGAGAAAGGAGAAGGGATCACAGAGAGAGCCCCGGAAGAATGAATTGTCTATTTCCTCTGTGACTTCCTGCTCTGGTTCTTAAAGCCAACCTTGCAATTCTTCATCTACCTGCTCTTATTCTTCATGCCCTGGGTCCTTCTGTTCCTGTATTTGTCCTTGATCTCACAGGTGGACACAGATATCTTCTCTAAGACTTTTCTTTTTTTGCCTTTTTCTGTCACCCACGTTTTTATAATAGATTTCCATTTCCCTTATGTATTGGTGTCTCTTTCACAGCCACACACTCAGACATTTCATATTTTTTTCTACCTCACAGGATCCTGAGGCTACCTGTCTAACTTTCTAGTATTCCTCCATGAGATAAGCATATTTGGCCTCATTTTTTAGAAGAGAAAATTGAAAATCAGAGTGATAAATTAATGGAAACAAACCACTTGAAGCATCTAACTCAAAGCCTACTCCATAAGGATAGACAAGTGCTCTTTGATGTTAATTATCATTATTGCAAATGGCATAACTTCCCTAAGACGGTGGGGCCCAGGAGTGGTATAGCCAAGATTTGAATCCCTAAGTCTCATCTTCTTTTCCCTCTTCCACACTTTTAGATCATTCCAAACAGGGGGAGGGCATGAGCAGGCACTTTCTAAGGAGGAGACCAGCAGGGGTGCCCAGGAGAGATGGCAGTTTAGCTGGGAAACTAAGGCCGCTTCTGTCTCTTGGGGCTTTTGGACAATGTGATGAGTAAAAGCCAGGGAGCAGGCAGGGAAAATCAGCACCGGAATCTTGGATTTCTAGGGAAGGAAATATCGTAATTCTTCTCGGTACTAATACTCTGCTCTTATTGTGCATAAACAAACTGATAATCTCTCCACAATCGAACTCATTCAATTGTTATGTCATTTGTCACCACTAGAGCAGCTGGCACCATCCCTCCCATGAAGCACCTGTGTGTCACTGCAGCCCTAAACACAGGAGTATCACCTGACCAAGGCTGACCCAGGAGAGGACTCTCCAGAGCCCTGCAGAGAGGGGATCACTTGGGAAGTATCAACATGCCTACGGACTAGAGACCCCATGGGGAGAGGCGCTGTTGAGAGGACTGCTAGCTGCCTTCTCATGTAATCAGGCTCTCCAGCTCCCAGGAAAACTCCTCTTACTATAATCATTTCTCAATCCAGTGAGTTCCCAGAATGCTTTGTGGGCAGGGTCATAGTGTTAGAATAACTGTGTGATACTACAGATTGTACTGCTACATACAGAATTTTAATTTTTATTTGACATTATCCTTGTCAGTCAGGGACAGCACTTCTGTGTTTAGTACAATCGATGTGAGCACTGGACTCTGCCACAAATGTATAGGAATACATTGCCATAATCACATTAAGTAAATAACCAAGAAAAATATGCATCGTGAAGCCATCTCAGTAAGATTGCGTCTAGGGAACAGGCTGCCAAGCCAGAGTGTGTAAGGATGAGTGGCCAGTCGGTTTGTAAAGCCAGGGAGACCACAAACCAGGGGTGTCCAACCCACAGCCTGTGGGCCACACGCAGATTATTTGAGATCTATTTAGCTTCTCTGTGGTGCTGACAGGTGAAACGTCTGCACAGACTGGTACAGACTTTGTTTTTCTTTTTGCTCATCAGCTATTGTTGGTGCTTCTGTATTTAATGTGAGGCCAGAGACGACTCAGAGTCTTCAGTGTGTGGCAGAAAAGAAAAAACGTGGACCCCCAGCTGTAAACCATAGACCATGCTCCTCATCAATCAGGTGTTCAGGGCTTGGGAAAGAATTAGGGGGATTTGGTTTGGTCGAGAAACGAGGGTGGAACTAGAGATTGAAAATATACCAAGTAATGGTGTGATCTAGGGGGAAAACCCTGATCATTGCCTGAGTTCCAGTCCAAGATCTGTGATGACTCATAGACTTCTTCTTTTTTTTTTTTTTTTTATGATGGTCTTAAGCTCCCAGGGCGTTAGTTTCCTCAACTATAAAATGAAGGGGCTAGAAAAGATTACACTGAATCCCATCACTGTGCACTAAGGTAAATTAAATTCAATGACTATCCTGTACGCAGAAAATACTCTCATTTTAATAGTAATAATCAGACTGGTAATAGTTCCCATTTATCCAGAGTACCGATGTAGGTGTGTTATCTCGGATACTTTTAACAGCACAATTTTAGAAACGGGGCTTAGTCATTAAGTAACTTGTTCCGGGTCAAAGTGGATTCAAACTTGCTTGCAAAGACTTCATTCATTCCTACCTCACCCTGTTGCTGAAATTCCCTTCTCCATTTGCGATTCCCAAACTTGTATCTCCCCAAAAGCAGAGGGTCAAAACCCAGAGAAGAGCACGCTATTGAATTCCAAGGAGCAATTTGGCAGTAACAGGACTGTAAAGGGAGATTCAGGAAATACATGAACATTTAGCTTTCCAGTCTCACCAGATTCCTCCCACCGGCTCCTGCTTAGCCTCAGTACTTTTTTTTTTTTACAGTGTTGGGTGGGGGAGTGAGAAATGCCCCAAACAAAACGAACAACAAAAAGGCTACTAAAACACGTTACAAGGTACAAAGTCCTGACACAGACACAACATTTGAGCCCACAGAGTAAGTTCATCGTAAATGTGAAGAAGCCAAGGAAAAGTTAACCCTTGCTCAAGGCCACAAAATAGGACTTCAAAGAACATGAGCTTGCGACTATTCCAGTATTTTTTACACTATTTCAGCAACAAGCCCCTGCCCATTTAAAAGAGATGTATACTCAATGTGTTTCATTAAGGATTACTATCAGGGTCTATGAAGGATAAAGACCAGGAATTCAAGGTCAGGATCTTTAAAAGTAACCTCCCTCCCCTCCCTCCATACAACACATTTTACCCCTTGAGAAGCCAGGTAGGAATTACCAGTAGGTTTTTTAAGCAGTGCTTTTTAAACTAGCCTGATGGGATATTGTCTGGGCAAGTTCAGTAATGTAGCTATAAGGGGGAGAGAGTAAGCCCCCATCCCCTTTTCCCCTGTTTAAATACAGGGATTAGAGATGGGGTCTCTATCTCTCAATGCTTAATATATATATTGAATATTTAACAGTGATAGTTTCTATCTTAGAGGATTTCTTTTACCTTTTTTTTTTCTTTTTTTGAGACAGAATCTCACTATGTCACCCTCGGTAGAGTACTGTGGCATCACAGTTCACAGCAACCTCAAACTGTTGGGCTCAAGTGACTCTCTTGCCTCAGCCTCCCAAGTAGCTGGGACTACAGGCACCTGCCACCATGCCTGGCTATTTTTTGTTGCAGTTGTCCTTGTTGTTTAGCAGGCCCGGGCTGAGTTTGAGCCTGCCAGCCTTGGTGTATGTGGCTGGCACCCTACTCACAGAGATACAGGTGCCAAGCCTTCTCTTACGTTTTTTAAAAGACTTAAATATTTTTGTTTTAAAGCGTTAATTGTTCCTTACTAAACACAACTAGTACCGCATTTGAGCCCACTTAGATCATCTGTTGTATCTAAAATAAGTAATTCTCCTAAGTGAAAAATTTTTTAAAAGGGAATTTCCCAACTGCTCAGTAGCCATGACTGATGGTGGTTGATCGACAACCACAACCTTTTAATCAGGAAAGTTGATGAAGTGAATTCAAAACGACCCAACAAAAATGTAAATGTGATAAATTACAAAATGTAAGGAATAAAAACAGACTCCAAGAAAGTGATTATAAAATGAATTTTCGGAAATAAAAGAAACACACTTGAGGCCAGTGTGTTCTACCCAGGAAGCCGTGCGGCCGAGGGAGGCCACGTGGTTGTGTGTTTGCTGGGAGTGAGCTAAAGAATCCTTTTGTTGAGGAAAAAGTTAATTGAATAGTAGAAAAGATGAGTCCATCGATCTGTGTTAAACTGAAACAGAATTCGTGTCTATATGGATAGGTCATGAAGGAAATTGGTGGAGTGTTTGTCATTTATACCTCTAAATGGCTCCAAATGTTGGCAACTTCTATTAACAAGCCCCCGTGAGGTCAGGGAGACAGTGGGTAGCAAAGTCCCTAAAAGATTAGCAGCAATATGATGAACAGTTAAATGGTACGTCCATCAACCAAGCACAAATTCTCAAGTAATTAAAACTCCACATTTCTCTGTCTCTTTAAGATCCTTCCTATTAAAAATCAAGAGGCCCGTTCTGAGTTGGTAGATCTTTCCAAAGGGTGCTGAAAACTATTTTTAAGGCCAAAAGGCAGCAAAGGACTATAGAATATTCCAAAACAGACATAAAGAAGAAAGCAGAACTTAAACGTATTCATGGCTAAAAGCAAAAGGAGGCAATTCTCTGTTCTGGGGTCTACCTGATAGAACCCAGAATACATTTCGGAAAGAACTTGTTTCATAACTCAGAATCTCTGGCATAGGAGGTGAATGGACTAATTCGAGAAGTAAGTGTTGCTGCTGCTGATTTTGAGTATTTTTATTTGCAGGAGAAGAGTTGAATTCTCCAATGTGGTGTGTTTCACCAGAACTGGGGCAGGGTTCGGTACCAGCACACTGCTAATGGCCCTCAACCTCCTCTCTCCCTCCGGAATAATCCCAGATGTTGTGTTCCACTGGGGGAAGCACTCTTAACAGAATGAGCATAAAAAGGTGCAAACTCAGATTAGACATGAGCCAGAGGTGAAAAAGAGCCCTCTTCCCATGACAAGTGAATTTGACATTTTCCAATATTCTTTAACGCTATCATTTAATTCATTTGTGAGCGTCCTCTGTCTTTCCTTAGCTTTCTGTCTCTCAAAAATGAGACTTGAGGGTCTCACTCCATTCCCTGCCGATTTACAATATCCCCTTACTTTTATCGATATTGACTATAGATCTGGTTGGTATTCTGATACACACTGCCACAGTCTTATGTAATACCAAAATTAACACTGACATAATGATTATCTCTCTCTTTTTTTTTTTTTTTGAGTCAGATGCTCAAGCTGTTGCCCTGGGTAGAGTGCTGTAGCATTATAGCTCACAGCAACTTTCAATTCTTGGGCTCAAGAGATCCTCTTACCTCAGTTTTTCTATTTTAAGTAGAGACAGAGTCTCACTTTTGCTCAGGCTCGAACTCACGAGCTCAAGTAAAGGAGCGGCCTCAGCCTCCCAGAGTGGTGGGATTACAGACGTGAGCCACCAGGCCTGGGGATTACCTCTATTTTATGCATGAGGAAACTGAGGCGTGGAGAAGTTATGTTACTTTCCTACATCCCACCGTCTCAGCCCCTTCCGTTGGCCTTTGGGGCCCAGAATTGTAATAACGCTGCTCCTTACAGCCTGCCCAGGACCACCAACAAGAATGGCCCAGGCTGTCATTTTTCTCTGGCTCCAAACCTGGTTCCCCATCCAGGGCTGGCTCCCCTCAAGTCCTCCAGTGTGCTTGTTTTCATGGTTTCTCTCGGCCTCGCCTGCTCTGCCCTCCTTTTGATTATTCTTTTCATTGCACTGTGAACAAACCCCTCTTGGTACAAACATATTAATCACGGCCCTTTCTGTCTTGGTCATTCTGGAAAACTGATTCTCCCGATGATACCGCATTTCTGTACTATTACTTCTCAACCTGCTTAGACATCTGTCTGAATTCCCCAAAGAGGAGGGAAGCTGGCCGAGTTATTCCTACCTATTCGACTTTTACATGGCCTCCATCCTAACCCTTGTGAGTTATCTGAAGAGGACCACTCCCCCTGTTATCATCTCTGACCACCTTAACTCCTGTTGCCTTCGACTCTGCCCTGGAGGAAGACCCTCGTCTGCCTTCACTTCTCTGTGTTGAGGTCCCAGCACAGGGCTCAGAAGGTACATTGAATGAATGAATGACTTCCTCAGTGCCTTTAATCCCTTGGCCATATCTGCTCTCCACTTAGTCTCCCCCACCCCATCCTCCCCAAACAGAAACATCCAAAATGAAAGTGGATGTCCAATAAAAGTGGATATTGATGGTACTAGGCAATCACCGTGTGATGAATGCTCGGCTTACTATAATGTGTAATGTGATACTGCTCAGATATATATTTAAATAGAAGCTAATCAGGGACAGCTCAGAGAGAGAAAAGAGTGAATAGAATAATAGGTGGAGAACAGGAAAGCTGAAAATTCCCTAGGAAGAAAGGATACGTGCCGGGGGGTGGTGTGTGCCAAAAAGCATATACACATTTTAAGAGATGTTATCTATGGATTCCTTTTACTCAAGAAGTACTTTGCCAAAATCAGACATGTCTGATGGCCTATGGTAACTACTCTGAGCACCTCTTATAATTGCAGAAGCCAAATGTATCTTATATTCATCTTTTGTTGTCAGTATATATCAAGTATTATAATTTTAATACAGTTTTTCCTTTCTTAAAATATGTATACATTTGTTGGCACCCTCTGAGTGTATGTATATATGTGTATATATAGAATTTTTTTAAGGAAATAAGGATGATTAAGTTATTTGAAGAAATACTCAACAAAGGCTGTGAAAATTCGCGTTAACCTGTGTTCTCAGGGCAAAATTATAGGGTGGGTAATTTTGGAGAGATGAAGACATTGAGAATGCAGCTGTTACGTTTGGGGGATTGAAGTCATTGATTGGAGGCCCGTCTTTTTTTTTTTTTTTAAGTAAGAGTCAAGATTTATTCCTGGAAATACAGCCTGAAAGGGTTTTCTCAAGAACCAACTAAAAGAATTAACTTCAGTTGACCTCAGGTAACCCACAGATTGAAGCAAGGAAGAAAAACAAGATTTATCCCTTAAAGAGAAGCAATGCTGACCTCTAGTTATCCGGCATCCCGGGGCCTTTCTATCCCTAAGAGGGAGCTCCCGGGTCCCACCCCCTCCTCGCAGGAAAGCCACTGCTTGTGCTTAAACGGTCGACTTAACATCATGCTCCTGACATGTCAATAGAGAGGGAAGGACGAGGGATTGGGGCAGAGTCTGGCCGGCCCAGAGCACAGCGCACTGTGCAGTGTGTTGTGTTTATTGCCTGCGCCAAGGCCAGACCAACCAGCCAGGTCCCTGGAGGCTCATGCTTCACACCCACGTGTTGGTGGTCGGGTACCTGAGAGGCACGGTGGCAGCTGTGTGCACTGGGCCATTTTAAGCAGAGAGGAGGGACCATCAGCAACCCTGAAAGGCTGGACTGTATGGAGGGTTGGGGTGGCAGGGGCCAGTCCATGGACCCTCCAAGGCCTGTGCTGATGGCAGTGACCTTTCCGGCTCTCATGGCAGCTACCTGTGTCCCCCCCGGGGTTCTTACTCCCTCGTGACTTCTCTCTTGTCATTCTTTACACAGAGGGTGCAGTGGACAGGTCCACATTTGGTCTATCTCTGTACGACCGTAGAACAGTATGTGGCACCCGCTAGGAGCACAGTGAACGCTTTTCCAATGAATAAGTGATGTCTATGAATTAAGCTCTATGAAAACATTTCTCAAGCGTGGGAGGAAACCGAGTCACGTGGCAGCTGTGTTGGTGCCAGTGTGCGCTGAATTTTGCACGGCCACTACCTCAGGACTTACTTGGAGACAATGGATGAAAGGAGGGAAGCACGTTACCTCAATGGATGTGAGACCGGTAACTGGAGGCGTCCAGACTCAGCCACCCAGTGCTTCTTGCAAGCAATGGTAACATCACAATTTAAAGTGGAGAGAGACCTGAGGAATAGTCCCGTTTAGCTGCTTCATTTTTACTTGGAAGCAATGGAAGCTCAAAGCAGCGGGGTGACTTCCTTTTGTCAATCACAAGTCAATGCTGGAAACAGAACGGGGATACCCATTCATACGCAACTTTAGATGCCCACTGGTGATCATCCAGGATTTGGATTTAAAAAAAAAATTCAGTAATATTTGTTATCATCAGTGAAAATTTTAAAAATGTAGAATTACAGAGAATAAACGATAAAAATTTTAAGATAAAACCTGAAGGTTCATTACTAACAGTTCCTCTTTTCTATTGATTTATTAACATATTTTTTAACCCTTTTCTATCTTAGGTATATTATACCTTGCTTGGTTACATTAAAAAATTGTCAGCACAACAGCGAAAGAGTATACGACATCCACATCCACGCCATATTGTCTATGGCCATGTTCCATAACATTGGATATGGAGGTCCTTTCTATCTTTTTCTGTTCATAAACCATGCTGTCCTGAGCACTCCTGTTCAGAAAATCCTTTGTATGAAAAGGTAATATTCTTAGGGCCATTTCTCAAGGAAGTAATTGCTAGATTACAGGGTACAGACATTTCTGAAGATCATAATACATATAGCCAAAAAGCTCACTGGTGGTTTTTATTAGTATCTTTGTTGTTGCCATATTCTTTCAGAAATAAGTTGTTTGAAAAAAAAGAAGTCTCTCTTTCTCTTTGGCAGCTCACCAGTCTGAGGAAGTCAGCTGTCAGCAGTGAACCATGAGTGTGCCCGATATAGTTTTTCTTCAAGAGGTGAATTTTTGCAAAGGAGCATCAAACCGGTTGGGCGTTAGGCTGAATTCTGCAACTATGACACAGGCAGAAGACCCCTTTCCCTCACTGGCTAAAGAGAGGCAACCAGTTTATGGCGTGATGGCAGGAACTGTCCTGAGAGAATGCGTCATCAGCGCAGAGTGGCTATTGGGGGGGTAGGTGAATTTCCTTACTTCCTAATTATGGCGGACTTTCCCCCTATTTAGATGACCATTTGTCCTGGGATTAGTTTTGATAAAAAGAAAAAAAACAAAAAACAAGGAACAAACATGTTAAGAACCCCAGGATGCTAGAATTTTATAGCTGGTGATGACACAGACATCAGTAAGTTCTGGTTCAATGAGAATATTTAATACAAACCATTGCCTGTAAAGCAAACAGTTAGTGATGGGACCTCCTCAGAAATCACATCCCATTTTCTAAATGAAACATGGAACCTCCCACATTCTTTTTGAAGCATGAGCCACAATAGTGTTAACATCTCTGTATTCACAAATTCTGGGTTTTTGGACAAGGACATTAATTTTATTTTGCATAATCTCTGGTTTAGAGATGGGGTAATTCTGTGACTCTATAGAAAAGCTCTGAGCTGGATTCTGAAACTGGATCAAGACCCAATGTAGGGGCCAGACACTTAAAATGACTTATTTTTAATTTCCTCATCTATGAAACAGTCCTGGGTTGACTATATCGTAAGTGCACAATAAGTGTAAACGACATAATGTATGTGGAAATAACTTGAAAACACCAACCATTATTTGAATGTAAAGGATTCCAAGTATTAATGTAATTTTCTCCATTCTTAATGTAGCATCAGGCAAGGTCAATCCAAAGTGAGAGTCTGGGTCTTATCAAAAAGTTCAGCAATAACAAATGTTGGTGAGGACGTGGGGAAAGGGAAAAGGAACCCTTTTTCACAGTAGAGGGGAGTGTAAATTGGTACAAACATTATGGAAAACAGCATGGATGTTCCTTAAAAAAGGAAAAATAGAACTACCAGAGGACCCAGCAATTCCTCCTCTGGGTATAAGAGAAACCCAACACCCAATACAGGTATCTGTGTTCCTCTCTTCAGTACGGCACTGCTCACAACAGCCAAGCTGTGGAACCAACCACAGTGTCCTTCCGCAGACAAATGCATGGAGAAATTGTGGGATGCGTTGACAAGGGAATGTTTTTCAGCCTTAAAAAAGGAAGGCGATTCTAACATTTGCGGCAACATGGATGGACCTGGAAGATGCGCTAAGGGAAACATAAGCCAGACACAGAAAAAAAATGCTGCATGATCTCACTTATATGTGGAATCTAAAAAAATAAGCCACGCACAGAGATGAAGAGGAAAAGGGTGGTGGCCAGGGGCAAAGTGGGGAGGAAGAGAGGAAGAAGCAGGTCAATGGGTACAAAGATGTCATCACGTAGGATGAATGAATCTAGAGAGCTAACATACAGGAGGAGGATTAGAGCTGATGACACTGTGTCATGTATTGAACATTTGCTAACAGAGTAGATTTTAAGTGTTCTTACCACATTATTAAAAAAAAAAAACTATGGAAAGTGATAAATATGTTAAATTGTTTACTTATAATAATCATTTCACTATGAATATGGACATCAAAATTCACCTTAACAATAAAAAAAGTTAATAAATAAAGTTAAAGTAACTTTAAGTTGGGGCTTTCATTGTAGAGGTAGTGGAAGTGAATTTTCAGGAGTATGTTTCAGGATCTTGAAATCCTGATTTCAGAATTTAATGATGGAGCGGAGCTGACAAATAGGCTGTGTGAAGTAAGGAATTTAGTGAAAAGAAAGGTTTAAAGGTCCAGGTCCGAGAAGCAGGTGCTGGGCACACAGTGTCCCTGTCTCTGATAGATTCCTTGTAGATTAGCATTTAAACATTTTCAAGTTCAAGCCTCTTATTTTATGAAGAAGAAACTGAAGTTCAAAGATGTAAAGTGTGATTTTACTTAATTCTTAGAGGTCCAGGGCTATTTTGAACTGTTTAGTAGTTTAGAAGAGGAGGTAACTTAAAAATAGTTGGTGAGGTTATTAACTGTTGGAAGTGCAGAGAAGGTTTTCAGGGTAACTACTACTTGCAGTCATGTGAGGGAAAGGTAACTAGTTCAAGGGTATCATCTCTCAGGTCTTTTTTGAATACAGCTCACAGACACGACTCTCCCTCAGTTTTAGAAGGCACTTCTCTTGTTCCCCACGCAGACTGTGGTTGAAATGAGATCCAGAAGACATGTTGTTTTGGCAAACCAGACATCCCTAAATATGGAAATTTCTTGTTTATATCTGAGCTTTCTTTTCAAAGAAAACATTTTAAGAAAATGTTTCTAGCACTATTAAGGCATGAGACAAGCTGGGTCAACTTGAAGAGTAGGAGATAGAATTTTGAGAATGTTCTATTTTAGTGAAAAATGAAATAGGAGTCCTTTAGACTCTTTGGGTGAATGACAGAGCCCTATTTTGAAAAGTTTAGCAGCTCTTGAATTACATATTATTAGGACGATGATTTGTTTTAAGAGATGAGGTGTCACTAGAATGAGTGGCTAGAATGCAGTGGCTACTCACATTCATTATCATAAGACATTACAACCTCAAATTCCTGGGCTCAGGTGATCCTCCTGTCTCAGCCTCCTGAGTATTATACATGTCATTATATATATATACACCAATATACCATAGAACCTCCATAGTTGACCACCTGCCTACATTGACCACCTCCTTAAGTTGACCTAAGTTTTATAGAATGGACATGCACCACACGTACATATCAACATAGTGGCCTCTAACCACACAATAGTAGGCCTGTTTCCTTATGTTGACCACCTCCCTGTGTTGAGCAGTGGGTTACAGTCCCTTGGGTGGTCAACTTACGGAGGTTCTACTGTGTATATATATCACTTTTAGGACTATGAACATTACAATCTGATAGGATCTATAGTACATTAACATCTAGACAAAGGCTTCATGTCAGGGTGTGTTCTTCCTACATGAATAAAATGACCAATGATAGGCCTTTTCTTCATGTCCTGGATAAGTCTAAAAATGGGGACAAAAGACTAAAAGAAAAGGGTAAATAGGACATATTTTGTATTTCGATGAAGATGTGAGAAATAGATAATTCTTACTTTCTGCTGTGTTATGCTCTCGGAAGTTATTTGAAAGCAGTCCCAGTATAAAGCAAGTGGTTGTTTTTTGTTTCTTTTCCAAGCCTTCAGTTACTCCCTTTTACTCTCAGCCTGACAGAGCAGAATGCTGACTGAGTCTATAAATGGATTTACAGAAATTGATGACTCAGGTCCTGAAACTTAAAGATGAGTGGATCCAGCCAGCAAAAAGTGATACACAGATGATTGGAAAGCATCACACATTCTAAGTTGCAAGGCATTCAGATTTATTTCATTTGTTCTCAGACTATGAACTCCAACAGGTACTTAAGAGTCGGCCACAGAAAGTGGTGGAGGTCCTCTGCAGTCAGCCCTAATGCTCACAGCCCAGACCTGGTGGCCACCGAGCTTCCTTTAAGTTAAATGTCGAGTCACCTTCACCTGTGTCATCAGTTCTGTAACAAACGTGACAGGTGCACACAGAATCCCAGTCCACAAAGCAGATGCTGGACAAATTATCTGACTCATTTGGGATCATGCTTTCTTTTTCTTTTTCAGACTATATATATTTTTTAAAGTCTTTGTGAAACATATCTGATAAAGTCATAAAGGACGGGTATCCAAAATATACAAAGAGCTCTTAACATTTAATAATTTTTTAAAAAATAGCTCAATTAGAAAATGGCAAAAGGATTTGAGCAGACACCCCACTAAAAAGATGTAGAGATGATAAATAAAGATATAAAAAGCTGTTTGATCTCATATGTCATCAGGGAATTGCAACTAAAATAATAAGATGGAGCTGCATACCTACTAGAAGGGCTAAAACCCAAAACACTGATAAGAGGAACTTGCATTCAATACTGGGGGAATGCAAAATGGTGTAACAACTTTGTTTACTGTTTTGTTTTTTTTTTTCATTTCAGGTTAACATGGGGGTACAAACAACCACATCACAATATTTGAATTTGTTAGGTAGGGTCCCTCCTGTAGTTATATTCTGCTCCCAATGGGATATAACCCCCACACCATGTCC
The DNA here is from genome assembly GCA_963574575.1 of Galagoides demidoff. Classification (NCBI taxonomy): domain Eukaryota; kingdom Metazoa; phylum Chordata; class Mammalia; order Primates; family Galagidae; genus Galagoides; species Galagoides demidoff. The sequence goes on from CAUYQV010184518.1 coordinate 21,089, forward strand.
ATTCAGTGGGAGCACCACAAGCCCCCCTCTTCCCTCTTTAATCCCCCCTCCCCACAACTTGAATTGAAATGAGTCTTTGTGGGTATAAATTAGATCTTCTACTGGCTTCATGTTAGTATTGAGTACATCAGATGTTTGCCTTTCCATTCTTGGATACTTCACTGAGAAGACTGTGCCTCAACTCTATCTAGGTCAACTCAAAGATGTGAAGTCACCATCTTTTATTATAGCTGAATAGTATTCCATGGCATACACATACCACAGTTTGTTAATCCATTCCTGGGATAACTGGGTCATGTTTCCTAACAGTTTCCATTCATTCACTCTAACATCTTCATTGAGTACCATCTACGTGCCATGCCCTTCTCCAAGGACTGTTTACTGTTAGGAGCAAACAGATAAATTCCTTCTCTGGCAAAGCTGACCTTCTATTTCAGGGCAGGAGGTGCAGAAGACAGTAAAAAGACACATCAGTAAAATATACTCTGCATAAAATCAATTTAAGGTGCTGGGTACCAGCACCAGCCTGAGGCAAGAGGAGGCCTCTTGGGGACTAAGATATTAAACCTGAGATCTCCAAAACAGGGTGTTAGCCTCTTGCAGATTGGGGGGCAAAGTGGTCCAGTTATAGAAAATAGCAAGTGCAAAGTCCCAAGTCCCAAGGCCTGTGTGTATTCATTTACTGTGTGAATAGCAATCAATGAAAGCCGATGATTTAGCAGACTAATGGAGAAGTGGGAGAATGATAGGAAATAAGATCAAACAGGGGCCGGAATAAGGAGTGTGGATGTTATTGAAATGGGCTGAGAAGCCAAAGAAAGGAGTAACACAATGTGATACTCATGTTAACGAGCTCATCCTCACTGGCCTAAGGAGCAGTCGTGGCTGGGGCCAGCGTGAAATCCAAGGGAAGGGTTTGAAAAGCGCTGTTCAACGGGGCAGGAGAGCACAATGGCTTGCACTGAGGAGAGGCAGGAAAGACAGAGAAAACCGGGAAGATTCCAGGGATATTTGCAATTAGAGGTTATAGGAAGTGGAGAGGGGAAGGCAGGGAGGGAAGGAAGGAAGAAGACCAGACGTCTGACTTGAACGATTAGGTAGACAGCAGCGGTGCGCTGAGATGTGCGAGACGGCAGAGGAGCTGGTCGGGGAAGAGCCTGGGGTCTTGTTCTGCTGGTGTTATACTGGAGAGGCCTCCTGGACACCCATGTCCAGGAGTCAGCTGGACCTGTGAGCCTGGAGTTGTGGGAAACAGAGACTTAGAACTGGAGCATGGGGGTCGTCTCTGTGGATGTGGCATTTAAAGCCCTGGGATGCTTGAACCTGGGCGAGTTAAAGAGAGGAGAAAGCGAAGGAAAATGAGAATGAGCAGCCAGGGAAATGGGAAGGAAACCGGGGGAGAGATTTACTAAGAAGTCGCAGCTTCGCCTCGGAGAGGATCTGGCAGGCCCTTCCCTCCTTCAGCTATATTTGGGGATCAACAAATGATCCTGAAGTCCAGAATAAGTTTATGGTTCTTAGTAATGCTAATTATCTCTATCAGCTCAATCTCACAAATAACTTTTTTTTTTTCTCGTAGATAACTGCGGGGAGAAGGGAGAGGAAGCGGGGATGTCAGGAAATGACTTCGTCTGCACCATGATCTAAAAGGCAGAGCCATGTACACATGGTGAAAATAGCCCGTCGCAGTTCACCACGCAAAACCTATAGGAAACCAAAGAAAAAGAGGCAGAAATATGTTAGTTGTGGTGGGCTCTAATTTTCCTCTCTCCGCCCATGACTGATTTATTGGCTTTTGAAATCAGAAACAATCAGGATAAAGCCTCTGGTTACTTTAGTGCTTTAGCTCTTTGATTTATGCTTCAAGAATGACAACGCTACGGAAAGTCAGAGAAAAACTGACCATAAATCCAATGTTCTATAATTTTATTTATTTTATTATTGTATATGAGGGTAGACATAAAGTTCATGTGCAGTTTAAAGTAGCTTATGAATTTATAGTAAATTAATTTTTTTTTTTGAGACAGAGTCTGAGTCTGTGGCCCTTAGTAGAGTGCTGTGGTGTCACAGCTCACAGCAACCTCAACTCTTGGGCTTAAGTGATTCTCTTGCCCCAGCCTCCTAAGTAGCTGGAATTACAGGCACCCACCACAACACCTGGCTATTTTTATTTTTTGTTGTTGTCATTGTTTAGCAGGCCCTGGCCAGGTTTGAACCCACCAGCCCCAAGGCATGTGGCTGGCGCCCTAACCACTGAGTTACAGGCACCAATCCATGCATTTAACCTTTGTCTCCCCAAGAACTTAAGTATGAAGAGCTGACTGTTGACAGGAAGCCTGACCACTAACATAAATAGTGGGCTAACACGTATTTTGTATGTTATTATGTTTTGTATACTATATTCTTACGAAAGTAAACCACAGAAAAAGAGAGTGGTATTGAGAATCGTGAGGAAAGAAAAACAATATTTTACTATTCCTTAGGAAGTGGCTCCTGGTGGTCTTCAGATTAAGGGGGCTGAGGAAGAGGAGGTGAACAGAAGGGCCTCGTCCTCAGGGAGGCAGCGGCGGGACGACATCGGCATGTCAGTGGACCCCAGTGTTGTTGGAGGATGAACTGTACATTTTTCTCTAGGTCTTTTTTTGAAAACTAAGACCACATCTACTGTGAAAGAGGGAGACTGTGAGCAAACCAAGAGTGCTATTATCAAAACTATAGGTCAAAAGATATTGTTGGATTTTTGTGAAATAGAGGGGTGTTAAATACACTATTGTTCACTCTCAGAATTTGTTTTCTTGTCAGAGAGAAGAAAATTCTGTTGCATAAACAATTCTAAAATTGAATTCCGTAGCTCTAGGGAAAAAGCAATTTTTCCCCTGAGGATTGACATCCAGTGAAACAATTTTAGTAAAGAACAAAGGACATTAGTCGTAAACAGACTCCCCTATTCGGCGGCGAGGCGATCTTTCAAGAGGTTTAAAAAGGACTTTGCAATCCTGTTGATTGGGTTCCTCAGCTCTGATTATCAGCCTCATTTGATTATTAACCTAATTGCTATCTAAATCAAAGAACGCTAGTCAGTGATTGCCTCTTGATTTTTAAAAAAAATATATTTTGACTGGTCAATGCAATATTTATTTTGGATCTTGAGCAGTACCTACAATACTGTTGTTTTGATTGAACTTGGAAATATAATTTATTAGTAAAGACACTGAAATCAACAGCAGGTGATTGTGTGCAGGTCAAGTCGGGCTGTGATGAAATTCATAGAACTCAGAAAATAGGGATTTGATACCATGGGGGATGATCTGGAATTATTACTCTATTGTAGTTGAACTTCAAAAGTAGACAAGCTCTTGATACAGCGTAAATCTTCTCCTTTATAGTTATAAAAGCTGTGGTTTAGTATTAAATGGATACTATTGGACAAATGCTGTGCTGGTGGGATCAGGCACAATACCTCATTTTATTTTCACAGCAAATCAGCAGGGTTCATAAAGCAGGGTGATTTTTTTGGAGTCCATCAAGCATCCAGGTAGGCTAAGTCCGGGCCTAAATTTGGTTTTCTGCCTTCTGATACAATCATGTGTTGTTTAATGATGGGAATACATTTTGAAAAATGTGTTTTCAGGTTTTGTCTGTGTCTGAGCGACACAGAGGGCATGCCATAACTGGAGGCAGAGCCTACCACACACGGAGGTTGCACGGTATGGTCTATTGCTGCTGGGCTAAAAACCCAGACAGCAGGTTATTGTACCAAATACTGCAGGCAACTGTAACACATGGTAAATATGAGTTCATCTAAATATATCTTAAGATAGGAATGTACAGTAAAAATATGGGATAAAAATGAAAAATGGTACACCTGTGTAGGATCCTCACAATGAATGAGACTTTGCAGCTCACAGGGTTGGAAGTAGATCTGGGTGAGTCAGTGAGCAGCGAGTGAATGAGAAAACCTAGCACCTCGCTGGGCATCTGTGCAGACTTTATAAATACGGTACCTTTAGGATACCTAAGTATATAAAAAATTATCTGTCTTCAATAATGGATTAACCTTGGCATGTTGTCACTTTTTGACTTGATGAAGTTTATAAAGAAGGTTTATTTCCACCAGCAGCACCCCAGACAAGTGCGTGGAGCTCTGTGGTGTGATGCTACAGTAATGGGAATTTTTCACCCCATGAGAATACGTATCATTGGACCACTGTCATCTATGTGGTCCATCCTTGACCTTGATGTCATTATGCGGTGTGTGACTACATAGTATTCTCTCCATTACCGAACACGATTAACTGTATTCTTTCTCAAGGTCATGGATATTTTTAAAAGCAGATTAGGTATAGACAATTTTAAATGTGTCAAATTTCTTCTATGTGAAAATTTCACAGTAACGGGGGTGGAAGCAGACTCAGGCACTAAATAATTTATAGTTAGCAAGGTAGGTAGGAATGAAGCTACATTAAATAATAACATAATAGCATAAAAATAAACCTTGCCATGGAAGTGGCTCATTGTTATCCACTATGTGCTCCTTCCTGGAATGGTAACTCCCAAGAGTTACTTGTGATTCACAGGCTGAATGCACTATGTCTCTGCCCCAGCTGTTTGGCTAAAGCATCAGATAAAGGATGGGCTGGGAGGCCAAGGTGGGAGGATCACTTGAGGCCAAGAGTAGACCCCCACCTCTAAAAAAAAAATTTAATAATTAGCTGGGTGCAGTGGTGCACACTTGTAGTCCTAGCTCTGTGGGAAGGTAAAGGGGGATGATCGCTTGAACCCAAGAGTTTGAGGATACAGTGATCTCATGATGCTACTGCACTCCAGCCTGGGCAACAGAGCAAGACCCCATCCCCTCCTCCTCCAAAAAAAGGAATAGGAGGATTGGACTCAAGATCTGGGTCAATGCCAATTCCCTTACTAAGATTTAGGCACTCAATAAGTTTTAAATTGCTCTCATATTTGGTTCGCTTATGTCTAAAGTCAGGACCTTTCTCATGGAGTTTTGGTGAACAAGGGAAAAATGTGTAAAAACAAAATACAAAACAAAATCACAAGTGACAAAGAACATGCATTTGTGGTCCTCAGCTCTATGAGATCCTTTCAGTAAAAGGTGGCAAGGGTTAACTATCTTGAAATGAAACCCACAGCACTATCACTTGCCTACAAAGATAATGTTAATGAAGAGAATGATACTGTGGGGATCACGCCTATGATTTATCCTATTAGGGTGCATGTGAATTTGTCTAAAGTTTGAATATAAATGTCTTAACACAACAATTATGAGAAAGACATGATGGCTATGTTAGCCAGTTGGATGAGAGTTTTCCAAACTGCATATGGAAGCAACACACTGTATCCTATGATAGAATCAATGTACACAATTATGATCTAATAAAAGAAAAACAAACAAACAAAAAAATAAATAAAGTCACCATACGTAGGGAAGATGGCAAACTGTAGCTAAATATTCCTTTATTAACAAAATATTCATTACAGGATTGGGCATGGTGGCTCACGCCTGTAATCCTAGCACTCTGGGAGGCTGAGGCAGGTAGATTGCCTGAGCTCAAAGGTTCAAGACCATCCTGAGCCAGAGTGAGACCCCATCTCTAAAAAAGCCAGGTGTTGTGACAGGCAACTATAGACAGCCCTATAGTTGGTATCTTGATCTTTCTTCATAGGTTTTCTCCAAGCTATGGGCTGAGACAAGAGAATCACTTGAGTCCAAGTGTTTGATTTTGCTGTCAGCTATGATGTCATAGCATTCCACCAAGAGTGACAAAGTGAGACTCCATCTCAAAAAAAATTTTTTTTTCGATACAAAATTTTTACAGATATTTGCCATCTCTTTGTAAAATGTCATAATGAATACTTTATAAATAAAGGTACATTTAGCTACAATTTCCCATTTTTCCTATGTGTGAAGACTTCATAGGCAACCTTTGGGACACCCTGCATTTTGAAAATGCAGAGTTCTTGAATTGGTTGTAAAGTCCAAACTTATTTACTAGCAAGTTAAATCAGAGATTGTCAGCATCTCAAGTCATATTTGTATATGCTTTAGATTATGAAATAATGGCATTGATGCTCATGCATGACTTGCAGAAATCAGTATCCTTACTTTGTAGTCACCATTGGTAATAATGTGAGGCAAATTTCTGGGAGCAGAGTGATGATTCAAAATTTATTCTTACGCAGAGAAAAAAGCATACAAAGGGAATAGGACAAAAATTTTTCCCTTCTTGGTCAAGTCCAATACAGCAGTATCGTGTGTAACTGTGCTTCTTTAAAAAAAAAAAAAAAAAAAGCTGCTTTAACTCATTCCATTTTCTCCTCTGACAACAGACATTCTCCATAGCTTCTTCTCTTGACCTCTGCAGGATTCTGTACTTTCTACTAGTTTTTTTTGAAGACCTGAACCATTCTGCAAGCAGTTATGAAATACCTCCCATAGCCCTCTGGCCTGGGGCATTTGAGAGAATTAACTCAAAGGAGAAGCATGCCCTAAACAGCCTTTTCTCAGGCAGACAGCCAGCCTTGTGATTTCAATGAAAATCAAGCCAAAACCCATATTCCTCCACCCTTGGTCCACAGATCAGCTGGATCAGCTGGGCCCTTCAGCGATGGACGCCTCTGTTCCATGGTGGGAGGGTCTGGGCTAAGGTTTCAGCCAGTGGCCTCGTTATCCTATTTCCTCCTCATCTGAGCCCAGTGATCTAACACATGTGCTGGTCGCAGGCGGTCTGCAACTGCAGCCCTCGCTTTGGCCCCTCTGATTTCCTCCTGGCTCAGCCTTCAGCCAGACTCCAGCTGTCTTAAGTTACTCTTGCGCACTAGTGGAGTTGAAATAACCCAAACCTCTCCAAGGCTTCGTAGGATGGATAAAAATCTGGGTCCCAGGGAAAACAAGATGAAAACGGCTCCCTGAACATAATCAAAGGTACAGTGACTTCACATCTATTTTCTTTCTTTTTCTTTCTTTGTTCCATCTAAGCTTTCTCTTTTCCCTTTTTCTACACAGATTTATAGCAGAAACTTGACATTCTAGTAATCTAAAAGCTATTTTACTCTAGTATTAAAGATGTCCTGTATAACAGAACTCGTAGTTCATTTCAGGAAAATTTATTTCCATACATATGAACTAACAATTTCAAAGACTCCTCATACATATAAAGTTAATAAACCTGAACACTGCTTGATAGCACAACCATGGAAATCTATAAACTGAAATCACAGTTGCTGCCCAAATATATTCACATTTTTAAGCCAGATGGCTTTCCTAACCCAATAATTGTTCACCCTGTAGTCAGTGGTCCTTGTGCCGCGTACAAGGTGTGAGGTGGGGTGCACTGTAAAGTCAAGTTCAGATGTTCTTAGGGCATGTGTGTTGAGACAACAGGAGAAAGTCACCAGTTGAGTCCGTGGAACGCTCCTGGCAAGCCAGACCAGAGTGGGCAAGATTCAGAGGAACCAAAAACAGCTTGGGCCGGAGAGGCACCTGCAGAAGAGGGGGCAGGGAGTGGGAACCAGAAACTACTGAGCACTTAATATATGCCAAATGTTTCCTACATGCTTTACCCATATTAATTCATGTTTCAGTTAAGGGGGAAGGATGTTTCCCCTCTTACAGATGGAGAAACTGAGTCTATGGGAACTCCTTGGTCTCTGTCCTCTCAGTCACTTGATGGCCTAGATCCTGCATTTTATTCTCATCATTCTGCACTGTGCCTCAGACATAGAAGGCACTTAATAAATTACCTCCTCCCCTCCCTCTGGTAATAAATTACCGCTTCCCCCGTTTGGAACAGATGGTGCTGGACTTCAGTAAGACCTTAACTAATCAAGGGTGCTGTGTTTCCTTTGAGGCAAGGGTTATGTGTAAGCTTCCAGTTCCTGATACAAATCACGACCACATGCTGTAGCCACGTCTGAGCCTCAGTCTGTGTATTCATATCAGGAAGAGGCTTCTGGGGTCAGGTTTCTGGTTCTACAGTCCAAGCCCTATAGTTGGTATCTTGATCTTTCTTCATAGGTTTTCTCCAAGCAAGGCAAGCACATGACATCTAGTACCTTTCCACCATCAGACTGCTGCCCTCTCCCCTCCAGGTATCTTAACAATAATATTGTGTCCTTTGTCCCAGGAACATTTGATAAAATCATTCAGAACAAATGCAGCTCACTGAAGGGATTACAATCCTATTCATTTTGATTTTACATCTATGTTGGTCAAATTCCTTCTGGGCTGATATTATATTTATTTCACAATTGCTATCACAGAAAACAGAATCTTGGGCAGTGCCTATGGCTCAAAGGAGTAGGGCACCGGTCCCATATGCCAGAGGTAGGGGGTTCAAACGCAGCCCCAGCCAAAAACTGCAAAAAGAAAGAAAGAAAGAAAGAAAATAGAATCTTGGCTCAGCGCCTGTGGCTCAAGTGGCTAAGGTGCCAGCCACATATACCAAAGATGGCAGGTTCAAATCTAGCCTGGGCCCGCCAAACAACAATGACGGCTACAACCAAAAAATAGCCGGGCATTGTGGTGGGCGCCTGTGGTCCCAGCTACTTGGGAGGCTGAGGCAGGGGACTCGCTTGAGCCCAGGAGTTGGAGGTTGCTGTGAGCTGTGATGCCACAGCACTCTACCCAGGGAGACAGCTTGAGGCTCTGTCTCAAAAAAAAAAAAAAAAGAAAACAGAATCTTTTCATTTTATATTCTGATTTATTTAATCACACCTCTTTGCATTTAGAAAAAGCACAATGATTGTTTCTCAAAACGTGAGAAGTTTAGGGAACTATATAGAATTAAGTTGTGTGATCACCAATTTCTTTGGATTGAAAGCTATTGAGTTTTAATTGCTCCCTTCCCACCTTCAGTTCTAATGCCTATACACACACACACGTGCACTACCACATTCTTGAAGTATTAGATAGCATATAGTAAACAAAATTTTTGCTTTCCTTTTCAATTTTGAAAAATATTAGACTGAGAAAAAAGTTGACAAAATAGTACAAGAATCCCATTTATCCTTCATCTGGATTCCTCGATGTTAACACTAAACCACACTGGCCTTATGCATATCACTCTTTTCTCTCTGATTCTGTGTGCATGCGTGTGTGTGTGTGTGTGTGTGTGTGTGTCTTCCTCTCTGGCTCTCTCTGTATCTATGCATATATATTTTTCCCCTGACACAAATGTTGAAAGTAAACATTTCCTAGTAAATGTTTGCCGACCTCATGCTCCTTAAATAATTCAGTATGCTTTTCTTTTAAAAAAGGACTTTCCTTTACATAACCATGATACAATTATGCATACCAAACATCAGAAAATTATTGATACATTGCCCACTTTACAAAATTCATATTGTATCAAATTAACTCGCTTTTTAAAATAGAGGCATCTATGAGCAAGATGCTCAATGAAATATTATCCTAAATTTAGTCTTCCTGTGATTTTTTGTTTTCATAATTTGAGGCAGATACCACATAGTAGAGCTTTCAGCAGTTTTTGGACTTAGGAATTTTTGAACAGTTGAAAAAAGAAGTTTCTTCTATCAGTGGCTCTTCCTATTTTTCCTGAAAGTTTCAGTCACTAAAGATGTAGGCCTGGGGGGTGGCACCTGTGGCGCAAAGGGGTAGGGTGCTGGCCCCATATGCCGGGTTCAAACCCAGCCCCAGCCAAAAACTGCAAAAAGAAAAAAAGATGTAGGCCTGGGCCCTGCCACATCCCAGATGCCTGGTACAGAGTCAGCAAGTATTCAGGGGACTCCACGGTCTATATATTTTAATGAACTTGCATCATCTATATAATCAAAACAAAAATGCGTTTTAAGTGAATTAGAAATAAAGTCTAAAATGTGTCTGGGGAAAAAAAGAATATGATCATTCTTTTAAATTTGAATCCATGGATTAAAACTGATGCCTTCCACGTGCATTTAAATTTAGTCTGATTTGAAGATTTCTTACCAACCTCTGTGAGGACGGTAATAACTAGAAAGTAATTCAATATATCCTAGTTAGGAATCACTGTTGCTTTTCTCTCCTCATAGGTCAGGCAGAATTCTAAATTGAATTCTCTACCTCCATTTCCTCCCTTCTACTATTTGCTCTCCACGTGCCTCCAGGACATTTTTTAAACAGCTCAAATTTGATATCTTTTGTCTTTTCCAGGGCTCTAACAAAAAACTCTTCCCACCCACAGCCTCTGCCCTGGCCACTTAAAAAGGCAAGACACGACAATGACCAGTGAAGTGGCTTTCTCCTCCCTTCCCACCTCCCCCACCCCATTAGAAACAGAACTCCTTAAAAGGAAGGAATCCATGGGATATACACACACAGAGGGCATTCAAGTAATGCCCAACAAATTACTTTGTATTTTGAGGGCACTGGATGTAATGATCACTGATTTTCCTTCTCTAAAACATTTGTCTCTAAAATATTTGTAAAATGTATTCATACATAGTATTAAAACACAAATAACTAATCAATTCAGCCAAACAATAAGCCAACTTTTGGTATTTCTTCAGTGATGTATCACACTAGATTATAGACCATGCAAGAATTATTTTGCAGATAGGACATGGGGTGAGAATGATTTACTCTCTCCCCAGAACTTGGAAGTAGGAGCAAACAGATTCTTTCAAAGACACAGACTAGGAAAGTCAGATGGGGATGGAGCAAGATGACCCTCCTACCTAGGACTCACTCAATGCCTGGCATCCAGTCCCACAGTGCTGTCCAACAATCTGCCACCCCTTGGAAGTCCACCATCAGAGGGAGAGAAAGCTTCTTACGTCCATCCACATAGACTAGGATGCACCAGAGAAGCTGGGCACTCTCAAGACACCACACAGCTGGGGGCTGTGCTTTGTAAACATGCCTGGACCACATGTAAAAAAAAAATTTTTTTTAATGTTAAAATGTTATATAGGCCAGGCACAGTGGCTCATGCCTGGAATCCTAGCACTCCAGGAGGCCAAGGCAGATGGATGGCTTGAGCTCACAAGTTCAAGACCAGCCTGAGCAAAAGTGAGACCCTGCCTCTACTAAAAATAGAAAAACTGAGGTAAGAGGATTACTCGAGCCTGAGTTGGAGGTTGCTGTGAGCTAGGATGCTATGGCCCTCTACTATGTCTCAAAAAAAAAAAAAGAAAGAGAGAGAGAGAAAGGAAGGAAGGATAAATAGCTGGACATTATGGCAGGTGCCCGTAGTCCCAGCTACTTGGGAGGCTGAGGCAAGAGAATCACTTAAGCCCAAGAGCTGGAGGTTGCTGTGAGCTGTGATGCCAATGCACTCTACCCAGGGCGACAGCCTGAGGCTCTGTCTCAAAAAAAAAAAAAAAGAAAGAAAGAAAAGAAAGAAAAGCCCCACATGGAGCTCTAAGTAGATACTCTGTCATCAAAGCCCTCAGACTCAGAGGGACCACCCACATCCTCTGATGGTTTGTCAGAGTGGAGAAAAGAACCCCAGAAGGCCCAGCTAGGAAACAGCCAGCAGAAGTGGCCAACACCCAGGAGTCTGCCCGGGCTCCCCTCCCTGCTGCTCAGTAACTGCTGCACATTTTCCTGCATTAAAGGAGAGCATCTGGCACCCCGCACTCTTGCTGTCTGGGATAATCACTGGTTTAAATACTCTGAACCAGATCAAGCCTGAACTTGAAAGGAGTTGAGGTAGGGATGGTGAGAAGAGAGAAATTCTAGAACTCTATGAACAAAATAAGCCGAACTCCGGTGACAGAAGATGTGGAGACAGCAGACCACACAGAGAGGGGTAATCATCCTGGCTGAGCCTCTGCTGTTTGCCAGGTACTTGCCAGGTGCTTTACTGGACATAAGTATGGAGACTGCCATCATCACTCCCACCTCATGGGTGATAAGTTGAGTTCCTGAGAGATGAATTGACTTGCCCAGGGTCACACAGCCAACCAGCCAACCAGTAATGGGCCAAGAGACTTCCATTAACTCATATCCCTCTCTTTGTTTTCTTCTTAAGCAGCATATCCTAGTCTTCAAATGAAATTTAAACAAAAGATTGATAGGTTAAACAGATCAGCTCTGGTTAAAAAGGGGTGAGGGAAAAGACAAAACTATGGAAACAGTGAAAAGATCAGTGGCTGCCAGGGGGTAGGGGGAGGGAGAGATGAGAAGGTGGAGCCCAGAGGATTTTTAGGGCAGTGAAACTACCATAATGGTATAGACATGTCGTTATACATTTGTCACACAGAACTTCAGAGCGAGCCCTCATGGAAATTCTGGGCTCTGGGCGATTACAACGTGTCAATCAATGCAGGTTTACCTTTTGTAACAAATGTCCCACTCCAGTGTGGGATGTTGATGAGACTGTGTGTGCATGGGGGCTGAGGGCATATGGGAACTCTCCTACTTTTTGCTAAATTCCACTATGAAACTAAAACTGCTACAAAAATAAAATCCATTTTTTAAAAAGGCTGGTGAGGGGCCCAGCGTCTCCTTTCCCTTCCAGCTCACTCCTCCCTTTGGGGGTCTCTGATGTCACCAAAGGTCCTTCAAGCCCCCCCCCCCCCACCTTGGTGCAGTATGAAGGCCACAGGCTGTTCCCATAGGAGAACAACAATCCAAAGCAGCTGTCTCCTCCTGGGCGGGACACCTTTCTCTCACACTTCTAGGCATCCTGCTTCTGGGTCTGCTCCCCCAAATGGATAGGGCATCTCTCTTACAGAGGGTATAGCCCCTCCAGGTGCTATCCCCACCTGAAACCTCCCAGGCATAAAGAGCTCACCTTCCCTTTCAGAGGAAAGGGAACCAGAGCACAAGAATGCAGTGGCCCCACAGTCTGGGCCTCCAGCAGCCTCCTCCTCCCTCCCAGGGAAGGGGAAAAGCATGTAAAGATTAGATATGGCTGACGACTTTAAGGCCAGAGTCCCCATCTCCTCTGACAGCACAGAAAAGGGAGGATAAATAAGGGAGCCACTCGCCCCCATCCCTGTAGTCTGCAGGCACTTTTTTCTTTTGAACTCCTGAAATCCCTCACTTCCTTGTCCCAGCAACAACACGATGCCGATCCCCACGTGGCATTTCACAAAGGCATGCAGCCACCTACAGAGGGGACCTTCAGGGGAATGAGGGAACACAGCATGACAGATGGGTGACTGACCTCCAACAGGAGAAAGGGACCACGCTCAGGCTCCTCAGCTGTGACCCAGGGGTGAGGGGTGAGGGTTCTGAAGGAAAACTGTTCCGACAAAGCCCTCCTTGTAATTCAGAGGCCTTGGGGGCTACACTAGCTCTTCTGGGTCCCCTCATACCATTATCTATCTTGAGTTGTTTTCTACAACTTAATCTTGTTAAACAGCATTAACAGAGAGAAGCAAGCAATGGCCAAGAACAGTTGGGAGAACTGTCCCTAAATCACTAATATTTGGCTTTGCAGTGAATTACGTTCCTCCTAGTAAGCAGCCATTATAAATTGTTCTCCTTGTAGGTTCAGTCCCGGTCCCGGCCCCACCTCCTGGCCCACCTGCTTTTCTCCAGAACAGTCTTGCCACAGCCCCAATGGGTATAGGGAGAGGATGCTCTGCTCATTCTCACCAGGACCTTCCTGGCACAGCGGCCTCTACCTCCTGCTTCTCTAGAAGGAAGAAGCACTGCCCTGCTTTGACAAACCCAAGCCATATGGAGAGGCCACGTGCCTGTCCACACAACCACCTGAGCCCCCAGAAAGGGACAGCATCGAAAGCAGCTGTGTGAGCATCCTGGGATCCAGCCAGAGGAGCCTACAGGTGACTCCAGCCCCTGCCACCCTCTTTAAGATCCTGAGTGAGAAGGACTCAAGTGAGCCCAATTAACCACAGAAACGGGAACAGTGTGTTAGTTTCCTACAGCTCCTGTAACTGAGTACCCACAGACTGTATGGCTTAAAACAACAGAATTTCATTCTCTCATGGTCCTAGAGGCCAAAAGTCTGAAATCGATCATTGGCTGGCCATGTTCCCTCTGAAGCCTTTAGGGGAGGAGCCCTCTTTGTCTCCTCCAGTCGGTGGCCCCATGAGCTCCTTGGCTCCAACCTCTCCCTCAGTCCTCGTGTGGTATTCTCCCTGTGTCCAATTTCCTCTTCTTACATGACACTAGCCATACTGGATTAGAGCCCATTCTAATGACCTTGTCAGCAAAGATCCTATTTCCAGGTCATTTTCACAGATACATTATTTGAGGTTAGGGTCTCAATATATTGTTTTGGGGATGCAGTTCAACCCATAATGAGAGATAATAAATTGTTGTCTCCCCATTTCAGAGAACTTTGTGACGTAGCAGTGGAAACCAGGACACTGACTACATTCCTGCTTATGCCAGGTACCTAAGCTGGGTATCTAAGGGAAGCCATTCTATAATTTAAAAGTGCACTCCTTGGGCGGTGCCTGTGGTTCAGTGAGTATGGTGCTGGCCCCATATACCGAGGGTAGCGGGTTCGAACCTGGCCCGGCCAAACTGCAACAAAAAAATAGCCAGGTGTTGTGGCAGGTGCCTATAGTCCCAGCTACTCAGGAGGCTGAGGCAAGAGAATCACCTAAGCCTGAGATCTGGAGGTTGCTGTGAGCTGTGATGCCACAGCACTCTACCAAAGACGACAGAGTGAGACTGTTGTTTAAAAAAATTTTTTAAAGTGCACTCCTAGCACTCTGGGAGGCCGAGGCGGGTGGATTGCCTGAGCTAATATGTTCGAGATCAGCCCAAGCTAGAGCAAGACCTAAAAATAGCCAGATCTTGTGGCAGGCACCTGTCATCCCAGCGACTTGGGAGGCTGAGGCAAGAGAATCGCTTGAGCCCAAGTTTGAGGTTGCTGGGAGCATTGAAGTCACAGCACTCGTTGGAGGGTGACAAAGTGCAAAAAAAAAAAAAAACTGAAAGTACAGGTCATTGAAATATACTGCTTAGAAGTTTGCTTGACTTGGTTTTAGTATAGAATTGGATGTGGTTTGGGGCAGTGCCTGTGGCTCAGAGGAGTAGGGCACTGGCCCCATATGCTGGAGGTAGAGGGTTCAAACCCAGCCCCAGCCAAAAAACTGCAAAAAACAAAAAATTGAATGTGATTTTTTTTTTCTCTTAAGGTGTTTTGCTCATTAATCTCTATATATTTCTTTTCAATTTACAATCTTTGTGTTAAGCCTATTGTATACAAAGAGTTTGTATAGAATGCTCCTAGCTCTGGCTGGGAGTCAGAGGACTGTGTCTGTCCCTCACTGTATGATCTTGGGCAAATCCAGCAGTCTCTCTGGACATTAGCTTCACCCATTCAACAGCCCTTTATTATAACCCTGCCATGTGTTTGAGGTGGGAGGGAATTCAAAGGTCCCTACAGCCCTGCTATTCATTTGACAGACTAGGAGACTGAGCCCTGAGGTGGCTAGGGGATCTGGCCAGTCATAAATTGATTCTATTCTGATAGTATTTATCTGCAAAATGATGTGTTTGGAACAAATGTTCTGAAAGGGTCTTTCCAGTTGTTAAATGGATTCTGCCTCTAAAACTATGCATCTATGTTTCACCCATTTCACATTAAAAGAGAAATACTACATTCGACTCAGATGAATGCACTTGTGAGACTCAGAAATTTTGACTGCAAAATCATGTCCCCACAACTTCCTGTACTTTGATGCTTATGAATTATGAAGCCAGTGAATAGAAAGTTTCCTCAAACCATCGAAAGCTAACACAATTTTTTTTGTACTATCAGTTTGCATGACTTTCAAGATCTTGTTTTTACTAATCTTAATAATGTCTCCGTATTTTTAAAAGCCCCCAAAATACCTGGTTATGGCAAAGTTGAGTCACAGGGCTGATTTGCAAAGAGCTTAGCCCTGGAAAGTATATTAAGTATACTTATCAAGTATATAAAGTATTTCTGATTTAACAGAAAATATAGATAGATAGGAGATTGACATGCAAAAAAAAATAAAGCCAGATGAGTGTTATTCATACATCATTTTCTTTGGAAAGAGGAAGAAAGCTCAAATGTTGTATGACTAAGTGCTGGGACTGTTTGAAACACATGTGTGTATCTAATTCACCCTCCGATTATGCCTGGTACCAGTGTATAAGGCTTTAACAATCTGCAGGAATGTTTATGTGAATGACTTGCATATGTGGGGTGAAAAGATATTTTTATGGTGTATCATGAGGAGACTTGGGTAACTGGGCTTAACTCGCGCAGTTTAAGACGGTGTGCGCTGCCACAGTAGTGAAACCCGAT
This sequence comes from Galagoides demidoff, assembly GCA_963574575.1. Classification (NCBI taxonomy): domain Eukaryota; kingdom Metazoa; phylum Chordata; class Mammalia; order Primates; family Galagidae; genus Galagoides; species Galagoides demidoff. The sequence continues at coordinate 37,312 of CAUYQV010184518.1, forward strand.
GATATGAATTGAAATGAAAACGTGTTAGCCACATACTCAGGGCACAGTCCCAATCACTGTTGCTCTGAACGCTGAGTGGCCGTGTGGGCAGCCCACAGGGAAACGCATAGCGGGGGTTCTTTGTTCCTGGGCAGAGGCATCACTTCTTCCTGTCTGCTCCCAAATCCTTGGCAAATGCCTTTTCGGCACGTTATCTCCTGTGCGGTGATTGTTTCTAGTCTACCTCCCCATCTAGGCTGTGTCTGCGGGAGAGAATTTGTCTGAATTCTCTTCATTTACTCGGGGTCTGCCCGTCCAGAGGACCGGTTTCCCCAGACTCCGGCTGGCAGCAGGACAGATGCAGCGGGCGGTGCAGCCGCGACCGTCGCTGAAATCACGGGGGCTTGGAACAGGCAGAGTCTTCTCCCCGCAGGTACTGGTAGTTAACAAATGTGTTGCTTATCCAGACCTTTCCCATCCATCCTTGTCTCGGGCACAGCAACTTTCCCACCTCTGTACCGTTCCGCGAGACTCCTGTGGTCCTCAGCCTCAGCTGCAGCTGTCCCCTGCAGCGCGGGCAGCTGACTCAGATACGGAGTGAGAGCAAGCCCCCCCACCCCGCCCTGTGCAGGGCATGACTCACACACGCCGGTTATGAAAGACAGGGAAGGAGTCTCAAGAGAGCGTGGGAAACGGAGACCTCGCCGGGCACACTATCCACCTGCCCCCACATCCGGCAGGGGCCTCCTACCCGGCCTTTCTCCCTGATGGGAGGGCTCTGTCCCCAGCTTACTACAGCTTCTCTCTACACTTCCTCTGCCCACCTGGGATAGCTTCTTAGCTGGGCCCACAGCCACCCTGTGCCCCCTGCCCTGCCTGGCACAGGAACACTGGAGTATCTGTTCTCTGGTGACAGGTGTGTGGGCCCTGCTGCTCCAGGCTTGCGAGGGAGGGCAAGAGCCAGCTGGACAGTAGCTTGCCAGGTGGAGCTGGATTCATCAGGTGCAGTCCCTCCTGGTGTTTACTGCCAAAGCCTGAGCTGGTTGCACTGTGGCTACCATATAAGCAAATTATATTAGAAGTTTCTTTACGAATTGTCTTTTCTCTTTCTTCCTGATCAATTTTACCAATGAACAAATGGGAACCTGGTTCTGTGTTCCAAACAGCTTTGGATCTCACAAAAATGCACAGTATGCCACTCCTACAATGTCAAGTTTTGTGGGGGCCTTTTTATTTTTTAATTCTACTTTCCTTTCCTAACTGCTTTATACTAAGGGCATCTGGCGAGGGGTGGGGGGGTGTGTGTGTGTGAGATAAGTATTGGCTGATCCAATGACAGATTCCTAACATTTGCATAGAACTTTCCATTTCTATGGGCCCAGCTGACAAGAACTACAAAGTAGTTCCCTTGAGTCTTCTGGGGAGAGTTAGGACCTGCCCTTCACTCTTTCATGCATCTGACAGTTAAAAGTTTCTGGTTAGCTCCACTTTTCTGAGAAGAAGTGAAAAATGTGAGTGTTGCCTCAAGCCCCACCATGGAAATAAAAAGACCAAGAAGAACGCTTTGACGCAGGTCAGTGAGCTCCAGCCAAGCTAAGCACAAGCGCCTCTGTAGGTTATAGGCATTCTCCACACCAGTTAGGCACACTTAATCCTCACAGCAGTTTTATGAAGGAGGCATCATCCCCATTTCACAGATGGGAAAATGGAGTCTGAGAGATAGGAAATAGTTTTCTGAAGCCTACACATCTAGGAAGTAGCAAAGCCAGGTTTCGAGCCCTGGTCTTGCTGGCTGCAGATAATAATTTATGTTTCATTTTATTACATCACTAAACTTCATTCCCTTGTGCTCATTCCAGTATATCGTTTATGCAGAAGCCTCACAGATTTGAAGGATTAGAGTCTGGATATGTTTTATCTTGGAAACTTACTGGGTCCAAGTTCAAGTAAGTATGTTAGGGCAATCTTCTTGAAGTGTAGTCTGTGGACTAGAGTCCTAAAATGATACCAGTTTGCCAAGAGATAAATACAAAAACTGAGATTAGCCCTTTAGAAACTTTTTCTTTTAGAAATAGGGTCTCACCGTGTTGCCCAAGCTAGAGTGCAGTGGTATTGTTATTGCTCACTGCAGCCTCCAATTACTGGGTTCAAGCAACCCTCCTGCTTCAGCCTCCAGAGTAGCTGGGACTACACCCAGTTACTTTTTCTATTTTTCTGTAGAGATAGGATCTTGCTCTTGCTCAGGCTGGTCTCAAACTCCTGACCTCAAGTGATTCTCCCAAAGTGCTAGGATTATAGACATGAGCCACTGCACCCAGCCCCTTTTAGAAATTAAGGCAGGATTTTTCAACCTTAGCACTACTAACATTTTAAACCTGATAATCTTTGCTGTGGGGGCTGCCAATGCCTCATAGGATGCCTCATGACATCTCTGGTCTATACCCACTAGATGCTAGTGGCATCCTCTTCCCAGCCGAGACAATCATAAATGTCTCCAGACATTGTCACATGTCCTTGGAGGCAGGGAACAATCAAGAGTCCTCCCTGTGCCCTCTCAGTTGAGAACCACTGTTAAAAATAATTTGACAGAGGAATGTTATGTCTGTTCCATCTAATAATAAAAAAATTAGACCTTGAATTTTGTATGTCTTTGTTTTTTAATTTCATTTTCCCAGTAATTCATTTTTATTGATTTTATTAAGGTCTGTGAGAAATAAAAAGCAAAACAAAACTTTCACCATAGTGGTTTTAGAATCCCTGATGGGGGAAGAATACAATGAATATCTACATGTGAGAAGGCCATTGAGAGGAAGTAGATATTATTCCAGCAGGTCCTTTTCCTGACTTGACCGGTAGTCATAGTTTGTGAACCTAGATACAGTAAAACCTCTGTAAGTTGACCACCCAAGGGACTGTAACAAACTGGTCAACACACAAAGGTCGTCAACATAAGGAACTAGCATGTTGGGGCTATGAAAATTAGGTCCAGGGTGGTGCCTGTGGCTCAGTGGGTAGGGTGCTGGCCCCCATATACCGAAGGTGGTCCGTTCGAACCTGGCCCCGGGCAAACTGCAACAAAAAAATAGCCAGGTGTTGTGGCGGGCACCTGTAGTCCCAGCTACCCGGAAGGCTGAGGCAAGAGAATCGCCTAAGCCCAAGAGCTGGAGGTTGCTATGAGCTATAATACCACAGCACTCTACCAAGGGGCGACAAAATAAGACTCTGTCTCTAAAAAAAAGAAAAAAAAATTAGGTCCACTTAAGGAGGTGGTCAACTATGGAGGTTCTACTTTATGACTTTTTTTTTTTTTTGGAGACAGGTAGAGGGTCATGGTGTCATCGTAGCTCACAGCAACCTCAAACTCTTGAGCTTGAGCAATCCTCTTGCCTCAGCTTACCAAGTAGCTGGGACTACAGACGGCTGCCACAATACCCAGTTATTCTATTTTTAGTATAGACAGGGTCTTGCTTTTATTCAGGCTGGTCTGGAACTCCTGAGCTCAAGCTCCACCCACCTCAGCCTCCCAGAGTGCTAGGATTCCAGGCGTGAGCCACTGCTCCTGGCCTATATAACCTTTTAAGATTAAAAAAAAAAAAATTGGCTCAGCGCCTGTGGCTCAATCGGCTAAGGCGCCAGCTACCTACACCTAAGGTGGCGGGTTCGAATCCCCAGCCCGGGCCCACCAAACAACAATGATGGCTGCAACCAAAAAATGGCCAGGCGTTGTGGCGGGCGCCTGTGGTCCCAGCTACTTGGGAGGCCAAGGCAGGAGACTCGCTTGAGCCCAGGAGTTGGAGGTTGCTGTGAGCTGTGAAGCCACAGCATTCTACCCAGGGGGATAGCTTGAGGCTCTGTCTCAAAAAAAAAAAATTTTTTTTTACATGTGGTCCAGGCATGTTTACAAAGTACAGCCCCCAGCTGTGTGCTCCCTCGGGCGTGACCAGCTTCTCTGGTTTGTCCTAGTCTATGCAAAGGGACCCACAGAAAAGCTTTCTCTCCCTCTGATGGTGGCCTTCCAAGGGGTGGCAGATCATTGGACATATCAAGCAGCACCGCAGTCCACACCCTACACACAC
>CAUYQV010184521.1:0-12912 GCA_963574575.1 Galagoides demidoff
GGGGAAGAGAGGGGAGGGGAGGGGAGGGGAAGAGAGGGGAGGGGAAGAGAGGGGAGGGGAGGGGAAGAGAGGGGAGGGGAAGGGAGGGGAGGGGAGGGGAGGGGAAGAGAGGGGAGGGGAAGAGAGGGGAGGGGAGAGGAGAGGAGAGGGGAGAGGAGGGGAGGGGAGGGGAGAGGAGAGGGACTCTGCCCCTGACACCACAGAAGTCGGGCAGCGCAGCCAGTGCCTTTAGTGACTTTAGACTCCTTGTGGATTTTAAGCCACCATTAGTGGTAATTTGTTGCATTATTAGGAATCTAATATAACTGGCATTTGATACTTGTTCCAAAAAAAACAATAAAGTCACTATCATCTTTAAAACAACAGATGAAAGAATGAGGCTCTGCCCTATTTCTATTTCTTCCTTTTCCGCATGGTGCTTCCTAGGGGCTAGGTTCATTATCTCCACTTCTTCCCCTTAAATTCCTAAGGATTGTTCCTCTAGTCCAACTTTCAACCAGAATCTTCCCTGAAGCTCCTCTCCTGAATAACTTCAGTGACGAGTCACAGATTACTAGATCCAAATGATCCGCTTTAGTCCTTGATTTTTCGGCCTCTTGGCCATATTTGATATTTATGCCATGCTCTCCTTTCAAAAGGTCCTCTTCCCACTGGATTTCAGCTCACTATTTTCAGTTCTCTGTTCTCTTCCAAATCTACTTATATTCCCAAAATCTTCTTATATTCCCAATCAGGATTCGTGGCCCCTCCGTGCGTTTCTTACAGCTCAAGTAAGAAATTTTGAAGCCGTGTTGGTTTCTCACAAGGGCCTCTCAACCCTGAGAGACTTCTAGCTCATACTGTGTTTAATTTCCATATTCTCCTTTATGTCACCTCTTGCACTGATTATAATAAGCTTTATATTTTATTATCTGTTTTATTGCAATAACCTATTCATTTTCTGACTCCAGCCTGCTCCTGAAGTTCCATTTTCCTGCCAGGGTAATTTCTCTAACATGTACATCTGATCGTGTTATTTTCTGTGTTGAAATCTGTTAGCATTTCCTCGTTGCTTTCAGATTACATCTGCCTGTTAGTATTTCATCTTTTCTTAGAGGTACCAAACACTATAGTTTAATGTTGACAAGTTAGGATTTTGATTCAGATGATATGTCTCATCTAGATTGGATATGATCTAACTCATACCATTTCCATCAAGGAATTAGCTTTAACATAGTGGATAAGTTAATTACTCTCATTGATCATCTGTAGAATAGGGGTAAAAATCAACTCACAGAGTTGTTAAGTATTAAATGAATTAAATTTTGTAAAGAGACAAGGTTCAAAGCAATAGGAGGTAGATATCATTATTGTTATCTTTAGCAAATACTGAAAAGCATGAATGGAGAACTCAGTAGCATGTCCTTCCTTGAGGTATGAGGAAGACACAGGTCTTAAAAGCCTTGTAGCAACAGTGATGGCAAAACATCGTCATATGAGCATTGCATTTTCTAGGCATTTACTACACGTGTTTATCAACTGCCACTATGTCCAAGGCAATTTTTATACAATGATAATAAATAGTAAACAAAATGCTAATGCTCTTCCCTCCAGAGTTTACTTTCTAGTGGAGAATATAAACAATAACAAGAAAAGTGAAGAGTTCCTTATGTTAGATAGAGATAATATATGAGAGAAAAATACACAGGAAAAAGGAAGGATCCAGTATTGATGGGGAACTAGATTGAATTTTAGATAGCACAGACAGGGGAAATCCCACTAAGAAAGTGAGTTGACCTGAGATGTAAAAGGAGTGAGCAGTCCTGCCATTCTTTTTTCTTTCAGAGACTAAGGCTCCCTTAGGCATGGAGGGAGCCACACAGGTGTGTGGAACAGAAGAGAGGTCTGTGTGACTGAAGCTGAAAGACCAAGTGAGAGTGAGAGAATATGTCAAGACACCAGAGATCAAAATAAGGATTTTTATTCTGAATAGGATAGGAAGGAATGTCATAGGAAATTTGTTGAGAATTTTGGTCTTATTTGAAATTTCTTTTATTGAAAATTTGAACCATTCATGTACATGCGTTCCTCTAGTTTGAGATATATTTTAAATGAAAATATCATGAAATGAAATTTGGTGTAAAAATAGTATAACATAGTATTCCTTATGCTTTGGTGAAACTATTTAATACTTTATATGTCCTTTTTTTTTGCTCTAAAACTAATATGGTCATTGTTCATTGACAGGTTGTAAAAAAAATTGTCAAGATAATTTAATACACGTATGTAGATGTCTCTTAGTATCTATGAAGGACTGATTCCAGGACCTCCATGGACACCAAAATCCAAGGATGCACAATTCCCTTATATATAATAGTGTAGTGTTTACTTATAACCTTTAAATCATCTCTAGATTATTTATAACACCGAACACCTATAATTACCTTTTATAATGTAAAAGCTGTGTAAATAGTTGTTACACTGGATTCTTTAGAGAACAATGACAAAGGAAAAAGCCTCTACATGTTCAGTACAGATGCTTTGTTTTCCAAATATTTTTGATCCATGATTGGTTGAGCCCATAGGTACAGAACCCACAGATATGGAGAGCCAACTGTACTTTATTTCACATACTCATTTTATAAGTTTTTAAACTGCATCCTATTAATTTTATATGTAATTGTATATGTTCTTTTTCTTATTCACTGCAAGGACATATCTTGCCAAGACTTCCCTTTATTTTGTTATTTGCCTTTTCCTTTCTTAAATGGTAATTTTTAAGCATTATACTTAAGAGTTTTTAGAAGCAATCAAATTTATAAGATTGTGTTTATATTGTCTTTCTTTACCTTTACGGGTACAAAACTCCTTTACCACCCCAGAGCAGAAAAATGTTCTATATTCCATTATGGCTGTGGTTTTATTTTTTTATATTTAGCACTTGAATTTGTGTTGGTGCATTACATGAGAGTTAACTCTTCACGTACAAGGCTGGTAACCCCTACCACTGTCATCTGAGGCAAGCCTGATGGGGACATTGCCTAGAGTAGGCTGGGTAATGCGAGATGTACTTAACTATTTGAGCCCTCAGCACTGCCTGGGATGGCCTGTCCCCATGGTCCTGCCTATTTTTGTATACTTTTCAATTATACATTGAGCCATAAAGATGGTGACTTCATTTAAATCTTTCCTCTGCGTGTAAGATGAGTGCTTTCTAAGTATTTGTGAAATGAAAGAACTGGTGACATCTCATCTCCATAAAATTAGTAAGTAAATATAAACAAAGATACCAGGCTCTGTAGTTGGTGCTAGCAATTGAACAGCACCTCTAGGTACCTGGTTCACAGTCAGGCAGTTGTGACACAGTGTGACAAATGCTAACAAGGGAACAATCAAAGGTATGTGGGGTCACAAAAGAGGTGAGCCTGATTTTGTCTTAGAGGATCCCTTACAAAGTCATTATTGAAGGAAAAATGAGTACAAGAGAGGTGGAGGGGATGTGGCAAATGCCCAGGTAAAAGGAACGGCAAGTTTGGAAACTGTGGAAAGAGATGGAGTCTGAAAAACTTAGAGCAGTTCCGTTAGTGAAGCACTCCCCCAGGGTAATTGCAGGATTCTATGACATAATAAAATTTATGCACACATACTAGGAATGGCAACTCGCCATATAATTTGTAATGAATAAGGCTAGACCTGGATCTACTAGTCACTTATCCAAAGAAACAGGAAGAGTTGTTTCAAAGAGGGACTTTGTGTGAAGTCTTCTGTGACTTACATGCTGGGTCCTGGGACTTTGGCCCAGATCCTCTCCACTGGTTGTGCAAAGTCCACGTGGGTGGTCTGAGAGGGTGACGTCACCTTGACCATAGATCTCATTGGCCTTTCAAAGCGACTGTTGGAGGATTGGCTGCTATGGTGTCTGGAGGCCTGCTCCTGCCTCTGATTGGATGAGAGGTACAAACACCCTTCTACCTTCTCTGTACTTTCGCACAGGGGGACCCATTGCTTGGCAAGCGATTGCTTGGCTTGGGTTCCAAGCCACTTATCTTGGCAATGTTCTGAAATTCTAGAAAGCAAGTAACTTAGTTTACTAAGTCCAGCTGAACAGACCACCTTAGGGCAGGGACACTGTGCTAGGACAGCCCTGTGCTTCCACTTGTCACTCCCACTCGGGGTTGCCCCAGTTACTCATCCAAATGTGTCTTCAGACTGAGCTGTGGGCTGGCACTACAGTCACATTCTGCAGAGGGGAAGGTGCACAAGTTTTCCATGTGAAAGTTTACTTTAGAGGAGTCAGTAGAGAAAAGAAAGTCACTGTTAGACTCAGCACCTGTAGCTCAAGCCCGTAAGGCACCAGCCACATACACCAGAGCTGCCGGGTTTGAATACTACCTGGGCCTGCCAAACAACAATGACAACTACAGCCAAAAAATAGCTGGGAATTGTGGCAGGCTTCTGTGGTCCCATCTACTTAGGAGGCTGAGGCAAGAGAATTGCTTAAGCCCAGGAGTTGTAGGTTGCTGTGAGCTGTGATGCCATAACACTCTATACAGGATGACACCTTGAGGCTATCTCAAAAAAAAAAAAAATTCACTGTTAATATTCCAAATTTAGAAGCCACTTATTTTGGCAATGTTCTGAAGTTCTAGAAAGCAAGTAACTCATCTCAGTTTACTAAGTGCAGGAGAGCGATGTGGTGAAGAATGAGCACGCTTATTGAAATTGTGTTTTAAATAAAGGTGACCATCTGCTCACTCAGGCAAAATGGCAAGCCTTCTTTATTTGCTATTGGTTTATATAGGCAATCTTGTGCATGTGCATTATACAGCAATGATCTCATTAACATTCATTACAATCCCTCTGCACATGCGCATTGGACATCAATAACTTCATTAATCCGTTTAAACATCTTATGACCATCCGCCCTGTAAGTAGCTCCTCCCTGGTAATTTGATAATCCACCCAACATACACATTTAAGCATAATCCTTTCAACATAACCCAGTTTAACATAACTTAATGAAGACCATGTTGTTGGTCATTATTTTCTTTGTTCTTACCTGATGAAGCCTGAGACTAGGAGGGAAAGAGACGGTTTGAATGTGTGTTCTACTGACCATGCCATTTGGAGGCAGTTACTTCAAATCTTTAAGCAAAGCATAGAGAAGCTTCTTGGGCATACAGGAATTTGTGTGCAAACCCCCGCTCCCATGTAGGCCTTAAGTCAGGGGATTTTTGCTGGAGCCTTTTATAAGGAATTCTCAGGCTGGACTTCTCAAAAACCTTTCATGAGCCCAAGTTTCATATGTGCCATTAGATACCTGTATGCATTGGGTAAATTTCTCTTCTCTTGAGGTCCCCTAGCACATTTCTATTCCTGGACCTGTCAGCACATGACTTTCATCACTTAACACAGATCAGGAAAGGTTACTCCATTCCCAGACCCATGAGCAAGCAACCTTCATCACTTACCACAGATCAGGGAAGGTTGCTGATGGGTATCTGGCCATTGGCCTTATAAAGTCAACCTTAATTCCTTAATGAAGTCTGGAAATGCTATTCCAGCCAAAGCCTTGGTCATGTTAGGCCCATAACTAACCCAGCCATATGGGATTATGCCTCAGTTTCTCACAACTGTACCTGCACAATAGAAATTGATATCTTGAACAGACCAATATTAAGCACCAAAATTGCAACAACAGTAAAAAAAACTCCCAACACAAAAAGTCCTGGACCAGATGGCTTTACACCACACTTCTACCAAAACTTCAAAGTGAGCTTTTACCTGGAATGCAGAGCCTATTCCAAAATATAGAGAAGTAAGGTATCCTCCCCAACTTGTTCTACAAAACAAATATTACCAAGATATCAAAACCAGGAAAAGATCCAACTAAAAAGGAATGCTATAGATTAACTTCACTAATGAATATCAATGCAAAAATACTGAATAAAATTCTAGCAAATAGAATACAGCTACACATTTAAAAAAATACACATTATGATCAAGTAGGCTTTATCCCAAGGATGCAAGTTTCATTTAACATACACAAATCCATAAATGTAATTCACCTCATAAACAGAAGCAAAAACAAAGACCATATGATCCTCTCAATAGATGCAGAAAAGGCATTTGACAATGTTAAGCATCCTTTTCTAATAAGAATATGTAAGAAAATAGGCATAGATGAGACATGTCTTAAATTGATAGAAGCTATCTATGAAAAACCCACAGCCAATATCACATTGAATTGAGTAAAACTGAAAATTTTGCACTTAAAACTGAAACCTGACAAAGGTATCCATCATTACCACTGCTATTCAACATAGTTCTGGAACTTCTAGCCAGTGAAATCAGGCAAGAAAATACTATTGAGATGTCCAAATGGGGCCAGAGGAGGTCAAACTTGTGCTTTTTGCAAATGACAAGATATTATACTTAGAAGGGGCAGTGCCTGTGGCTCAGTTAGTAGGGCACCAGTCCTATATACCTAGGGTGGTGGGTTCGAACCTGGTCCCAGTCAAACTGCAACCAAAAAAAAAAAGAAAAGAAAAGAAAGAAAAAAGAAAACCCCACAGTTTCAATCACAAGACTTCTGGAAGTTATAGAGAAATACATTAATGTGTCAGGATATAAAATCAATGTGCACAAATCAGTAGCTTTCCTATACACCAATAACAATCAAGCTAAAAATTAAATCATGGACATAATACCTTTCACTGCAGCTTCAAGGAAAATGAAAAACCTGCAAATATATCTAACAAAAAGGGTGAAGGATCTCTACAGCGAGAATTATGAAAGTCTGAGAAAATAAATACCACAAGACATTAACAAATGGAAGAATATACCATGCTTTTGGCTGGGAAGAATTAACATTGTTAAAATGTCTATATTACCCAAAGTGATCTACAGATTCAATGCAATCCCTATTAAAAAATATCAAAAGCATGCTTTCAAGAACTTGAAAAAAATAGTTCTTCATTTTGTATGGAGCAGGAAAAAACCTGTATAGCCAACACATTTTTTTTTTAAGACAGAGTCTCACTATGTCACACTTGGTAGAGTGCCATGATGTCACAACCCACAGCAACCTTTAACTCTTGGGCTTAAGCAATTCTCTTGCTTCAGTCTCCAAAGTATGTGGGACTACAGGAACCCACCACAATGCCTGGCTATTTTTTTTTTGTTGCAATTGTCATTGTTGTTTAGCAGGCCCAGGCTGGGTTTGAACCTGCCAATGTTGGTGTATGGGGCTGGCACCCTAACCACTTAGCTACAGGTGCCAAGCCAGCCAACACAATTCTTAGAAATAAAAACAAAGCTGGAGGCATCACTCTATCAGACTTTAGGTTATATTACAAGTTCACAATGTTCAAAACAGCATGGTACAGGCACAAAAATAGAGACATACATCAATGAAACAGAATAGAAAACCTAGAGATGAAAACCAGCCTCATATTGCCATTTTATCTTTGATAAACCAAAGGCATATAATGTGGAAAAGAATCCCTATTCAATAAATGGTGCTGGGAGAACTGCACATGTGAAAGACTGAAACAGGAGCCACAACTCTCACCACTTATAAAAACTGACTCACAATGAGTAAAAGATTTAAACTTAAGACATGAAACAATAAAAATTATAGGGGGAAAGAGCAAGATGGCAGACTAGAAATATCTCCTTTGCAGCACTCATAGTGAGACCAAGGAGAGAGGTGTCCCAGGGAGACCATGTCCAGCTGAGGTGTTTGGCCAAGGAACATCACTCCAGGGGCACAGTGCAGCAGCAGGAAACTCCAGGAGCCAATGAGGAAGTCAGGAGCAGTGGAAGACTGGTACAAAAGGTGAGTTCCGGGGGTGGGGGGGGAGGCTAGTCAGCCCTCTGCTAGAAAAAGGGAAGCCCTGTCCTGAAGTTTTGTTTTGTTTCATTTTGTTTTGTTTTTGGACTTGTGTGCTAACCAGACCTATCTTGAGAGGGCATAATAGAGCAAGTGAACTTGAACATCACCTGTCCACTTGGATTGAACCACTGGGTGGGGTGGAACTCTCATTATTTTGGCTGCTTGCAGGGCACCACCACTGTGGGAGGGCTACCTGGGAGGAACGGCCCACAGGGACCTAGTGTGAAGCTGGCTCTGGAATGCCTACTGAGCTGAGAAGCCACCTTTGGGGGGAATTTGGCAGCCCCCACTCCCCAAGGAAAGTCACTTTGTAGCCAAGGGGCACTGTTTGGAAAGTCAGGGCATATCTCCTAAGTACTTTGACAAAAACTTCAGGCTCCCAACTCTGCAGGAATGAATGCTACTAAAGCAACTAAGCCCTGATGGAGGGTAAATAAATCAGGAAGATGGGACTAGGTCTCCTTGGTAACTAGATAGTTGTTTCTGGCCCCCATCTTATACAGCAGGATCAGTGTGTGTGTTTTGCTTCTCCTAACACCACAGTGCTACCTAGTGTCCATGCAATATATTGCAATATAAATATTTTTTCAATTTTTTCCTTAGTTTTTTTCATTTGTTTGCTTTGTTCTATGTTTGTTTTTTCTTTCTCTCTTTTTTTCCTTGAGACAGAGTCATACTATGTTGTCCTCAGTAGAGTGCCATGACATCACAGGTCACAGCAACCTCTAACTCTTGGGCTTAAGTGAGTGTCTTGCCTCAGCCTCTCAAGTAGCTGGGACTACAGGTGCCTGCCACAATGCCCAGCTATTTTCTTGCTGTAGTTGTCATTGTTCTTCAGGTGGCCTGGGCCAGATTTGAACCTGCCAGCCTCGGTGTATGTGGCCAACACATACACCATTGTGCTATAGGTGCTGAGCCTTTTTTTTTTTTTCATTTTTACTTTCTTCAACAGCAAGGGCTTTATTTTTGCTATGTTTTTTTCTGTCCCTTTATTCTTTTTCTTATATTTCTCTTCTTTCTCTCTTTTTTTTAAAAATATTTTTCTACTTTTCTCATCTTTCCCACATAAATTTCTCAAATGATACCTAATATACCTTCTTTTTTAAACATATTATACAATTTTATGGGGGGGGGTCTTGCATATTACTATGGCTACTAAGGAGCTCCTGACCTTCAGGGAACCATCTAGCATGGCCTTCCAGAGTCTTGGAATTGTAAGTTTAGGTCAAACCACCCTGCTAAACATGATTATTACTCCAGTATCTCTCTTTTATTCTCTCCTTTAAAATTTTTTTCCTTTCACCCCCTTTTTTCTTTTCTTTTCTTTTTTTTTCATTTTTCTTTTATCCCTCATTCCTCCTTACTCTTCTCTTCTTTTTGGCCTTATACCAAAAGGACACTTCAACACCTAAGCACAGAGACAAGTTAATTTAAAGATGAGGTGAGAGGAACAAGTAGGAAGATGAAGTGAACACAAAGAAAACACACATGAAGAAGAACCAACAGAAAAAATCTGGCAACATGAAAAACAAGAATAGATCAATCTCCTGAAGGGATCATGAGGGAGCAACTGCAGAGGATTCCACCTATACAAATAATGGAAATGACAAAAAGAGAATTTAAAATATGGATGGCAAAAACAATAATCAAAGGAAAATCCAAAAACAGACCCATATAATGAATGAAAGATGTGAAGAAATTAGAAAGTATATAGCAGAGCTTAAGAAATTGAAGGAGTCAATCAGAGAACTTAAAGATACAGTAGAAAGTATTAATAATAAATTAGACCATGGAGAAGAAAGAATCTCTGAGCTAGAGGATAAGGCTCTTGAGCTAACCCAAGCATTTAAAGAAGAAAAAAAGAAGAAAGAAAAAGCAGAGAATTCATTTAGAGAATTATGAGACTTCACAACGAATTCAAACATGGATTATAGGTATCCCTGAAGGGGAATAAGAACAACCAAAAGGAATGGAAGCTCTACTGGAGGATGTCATAAATGAAAATTTCCCAAGCATCACCAAAGGTTCCAACACACTCCTGTTAGTGGGATATTGAACCCTGGGTCATCTCAACACAAACAGAGCACCTCCAAGAAACATTGTAATGGAACCTCCAAGAGTAAGCACCAACTGGCCTACATGGCAAATCCATCAGGATGATAGCACACTTTTCAACTAAAACTTTTCAAGCCAGAAGAGAACAGTCATCTATATTTAACCTTCTTAAACAAAACAATTTTCAGCCAATAATTCTGTACCCTGCTAAACTAAGCTTAAAATTCAATGGAAAAATCAAATCTTTTACAGTCATGCAAACATTGAAAAAATTTACCACAAGACTGGCTCTACAGAAAATACTCAGACCCGTTCTCCACACTGACCATCATAAAGGACCACTGCAAAGTAAACACACAAACCAAAAGACAAAAATCTAGCTTCCATAATGGCACAAAGGATAAAACTAAGCAATGGACTTTCACAAAATAAGATGACTAGAACTCCACCATACTTATCAGTTCTCTCAACAAATGTAAATGGCTTGAATACCTCAATGAAGAGGCAGAGACTGGCTGATTGAATAAAAGAGAACAAGCCATCTATATGCTGTATCTAGGAAACACACCTAAACTTGAAGGACAAAACAAGGCTCAGGGTGAAAGATTAGAAAACAATATTTCAGACAAATGAAAATCAGAATAAAGGAGGTGTTGCAATCATATTTTCAGATACAAATAGATTTAATGCAACTAAACTTAAGAAAGACTAAGATGGATGGTACCCATAGTTCAGTGGGTAGTGTGCTGGCCACATACACTGAGGCTGGTGGGTTCAAACCCGGTCTGGGCAGCTAAAACAACAATGAAAATTGCAACAAAAAAAATAGCTGGGCATTGTGGTGGGTGCCTGTACTCCCAGCTACTTGGGAGACTGAGGCAATAGAATTACTTATACCCAAGAGTTTGAAGTTGCTGTGAGCTGTGATACCATGACATTCTACCCAGGGCAACAGCTTGAAACTCTGTTTCAAAAAAAAAAAAAAGACAAAGATGGTCACTTCATAATGGTCAAGGGAACAATACAACAAGAGGACATTCTAATTCTAAATATTTATTCACCCAACTTAAATGCTCCCAGATTTATAAGACAGACCTTAATTAGTCTAAACAATATGATATACTACAACATCATAATATCATGTGGCTTTAACACCCCTCCAAAAGAACTGGACAGATCCTCTAAACAGGAACTAAACTAAGAAACAAGGAACTTAAATGAGAACCTAGAAAAACTGGGCTTAAAGGACAAATACATAACATACCATCCCAGAGCCAACAAATATATGTTCTTCTCATGACCCCATGGATTACATTCCAAAATAGATCATATCCTAGGGCACAAATAAAAATTCAACACAAAGAATTGAAATTATACTTCATATCTTTTCAGACCAAAAGGCAATAGAGATGGAACTCAACTCCAACAAAAATTTTCATCTTAACATAAAGGCATGGAAGCTAAATAACTTTATGCTGAATGACAGATGGGTCAACGAAGAGATAAAAGAAGAAATTATTACATTCTTTGAACATCATAACAATGAAGCCACATGCTACCAAAATCTATGGAATACTACAAAAGAAATCCTAAGAGGGAAATTTATTATATTAGACACCTAAATTTGAAAAACAGAACACATTAACAACTAATGAAGCATCTCAAGGACATGGAAGAGAAAGAGCAACCCAATCCCAAATAACAAAAATTAAATTAGAAATAAATGAAACTGAAAACAAAAGAATCATTCAGAAAATTCATGAAACAAAAAGTTGGTTCTTTGAAAAGATAAACAAAATTGATAATCCTTTGGCCAGATTAACCAGAAATTGAAAAGCAAGCTCTCTAATAACCTCAATCAGAAACAAAAAGGGGGCAATAACAACAGATACCACAGTGATACAGGGGATTATCTCTGACTACTATAAAAATATCTATGCCCAGAAATTTGACATTTGATGTGGAGGAAATGCACCAATGCCTGGAATCATACCATCTCCCTAGACTTAACCGGGAAGAAATAAATCTCTGGTCATTTGCACCAGAATGTTCATTGCTGCTCAATTCATGATTGCTGAGACATGGAATCAACCCAAGTGCCCATCAACTCATGAATTGATTAATAAACTTTGGTATATATGTCATGGAATACTATTCAACTGTAAGAACACATGGAGATTTTACATCTTTCATATTAACTTGGATGGAAAGAAGAACATACTCTTTAGTAAAGTATCACAAAAATATAAAAGCACATATCCAGTGTACTCAGTACTTACATGAAACCAGTAGATGAACAACTTTATGCCCACACAGGAGAAAGACACAATTAAGTTCAAGTTGGGGGAAGAGGGAGGAGGAAGGAGGGAGAGGGGAGGAAGGAGGAAGATTGGTAAACTCTCATCTAATGAGCACAATGTAAGGGTATATATAGCACACCCCCAGGTGAAGGGCTCAACTACAACTTGGATTTTACCTAACAAATGCAAACAATGTAACCTAATTGTTTGACCCTCATATTGATCTGAATTTTTTTTTTATTTTTTTATTTTTCATTGAATGGTAACTATGTACATTAATGCACTTCTGGGGTACAGTGTGGGGTTTTCACACACAATCCGAAACACTTCCATCAAACTGGTTAACATAGCTTCATGTCATTTTCTTAGTTATTGTGTTAAAACGTTCATATTCTACTCTCAGAAAGATTCACTTGTACCCTTATAAGATCAACCACAGAAATGATCCCTCCAATCCCCCTCCCTCCACCCATTCCCCACTCCCCTCTCCCTCCCTCTCCCCATATTCTTAGGCTCTTATTAGGTTATAACTTTCATATAAAAGGTATAAATTAATTTCATAATAGGGGTGTGTACATTGGATACTTTTTCTTCCATTCTTGTGATACTTTGCTAAGAAGAACATTTTCCAGCTCCATCCATGTGAACATGAAGGACGTAAAGTCTCCATCTTTCTTTATG
>CAUYQV010184523.1:0-17833 GCA_963574575.1 Galagoides demidoff
GTCCCAGCTACTTGGGAGGCGGAGGCAGGAGACTCGCTTGAGCCCAGGAGTTGGAGGTTGCTATGAGCTGTGATGCCATGGCACTCTACCCAGGAGGATAGCTTGAGGCTCCGTCTCAAAAAAAAAAAAAAAAAAAAGAAAATTTTTAGGAATTTTGATAGTTAATGCCAAACTCTCCATCTAAAAGCTCTTTTTATCAATTAACACTCTCATCAGCAGTGAATAAAAGTGACAGTATCTCCACACTATTGCCAGCACTGGGTATTATTTTTTTAAGTCTCTGCCAAACTGAAAGGCAAACTACCATTTTGATTACTAGTAAGGATAAATATCCTTTTATGTTATTGATGATTTTGTATTTTTCTCTTTGAGTATTTCCTGATTTTCCTGTTTTTTATTTGGTTGTTTTATTTTTTCTTATTGGTTTGTAGGGATTCTTTTTGTTTGTTTGTTTTAAACAGCGTCTCACTCTGTCACCCTGGGTAGAGTACTGTGGTATCACCGCTCACAGCAACCTCAAACTCTTGGGCTCAAGTGATCCTCTTGCCTCAGCCTCTTGAGTAGCTGAGACTACAGGCAGCCACCACCATGCTGGGCTAGTATTTTTTATTTTTAGTAGAGATGGGGCCTTGTTCTTGCTTAGGCTGGTCTCAAAGTCCTGAGCTCAGGACTCCACATTAGCCTCCCAGAGTGCTAGGATTATAGATGTGAGCCACTGTGTCCAGCCCTTTATCACCTTTAATAACAAGCAGGACTACTGTTTGTCTATAAAGCCCACCTGTATTAGTTTTGTAGGGCTGTTATAGCAAAGTACCACTAACTGGGTGGCTTAAAACTACAGATATTTATTCTCCCATGGCTGCAGAGGCTAAATGTCCCAAAGTAAGGTGCTGACAGGGTAGATTCCTTCTGATGATTCTAAAGGAGAAGCTGTTCCATGCTCTCTTGTAGCTTCTGGTAATGACTGGCAGAAGCAGTCCTTAACATCCCTTGACTTCAGGATGCATCGTTCCAATCTTGCCTCCATCTTCAGACAGTGTTCTCCCAGTATTGCTGTGTCTCCTTGTGGCCCTCTCATGATACCAGTTATATTGGATTAGGAGCCCATTCTACTCCAGTATGACTTCACAGTGACTAATTATATTTGTAAAGAATCTATTTCAAAACAAGGTTATGTTCTCTGGTACTGAAGAATAGGACTTCGACTTATTTTTAGAAGGACACAATTCAACCCCTAACACCTACCATCACTTAGTGATCTAGGAAAATGTAATATTTGATCTCCTATTTACTATTAACCAAAGGAAAGATTCTAATTACAAATGTGGAAAGAGAGATGTTAACTTCTAGAAACTGATAAAATGAATATTTTTTTAATAAAGATGCAAATATTTCTGATCAGTAGAAAAAATAGCCTTAGTGGTTAGTTTTATTGTCCAATTTTGTATCTAAGTTAGTAAACTTATTCTAGCTTCATTTCTGTGTGTGTTTAGATAAACAGATTACAGTTCCTTAAACTAGTTTCACATTCCCACTGGTTCTTTTATTTAAAGAGTTATTTAAAACTTTGGCACATGTTTACTATTTGCTTAAGAATTATGTTTTGAGTATTAAAAAATTATGTTTTGATACAGTGAAAGATGAGAGCAAAAGGATAGTTTTCACACAACATGACTTTGGCAAAATTAATAAAATATATGTAAAAAGTATGAACCCTCTTTTTCTTTTTTTGAGATAGAGTCTCAAGCTGTTGCTCTGGGTAGAGTGCCAAGGCATCACAGCTCACAGCAACCTCAAACTCTCTTGCTTGAGCCTCCCAAGTAGCTGGGACTACTGGTGCCTGCCACCACACCCAGCTATTTTTTGGCTGTAGTTGTCATTGTTGTTTGGCAGGCCTGGGCTGGATTCAAACCCTCCAGCTCTGGTATATGTGGCTGGTGCTGTAGCCATTGAGCTACAGATGCCAAGCCTGAACCCTCTTTTTTAATCAAGGAAGAAAATAATCAACATCCCAGTACCAGTTCTTCTAACAACAGTCTCTCAACATTGGACACCTCTCTTCCGTTAGCCCATTTCTCACCTGCTCTTGAGTTGAGGACCTGTGTTCCTACTATTTGTCCAGCTATGCACTCAGTTTTAAGTTCATCTGGTTTTCCAAGCAACACATGAACCACTCTGAAAGATTTCTCAAAAAAATCCCTGGAAGTGGTTACTTCTATAGTTCAGAATAGTACTAAGGCTCCATGTCAGCAAGAGTGGCGAAGACAGAATTTTATTTCAGGTTGGAGGTTCTTGCTATACTTCCTCCCTTACAGAAAAGCCAATGAAAGGTCAACGTGTCCTGAAAAAGGTTTGCTTAGTGGTAGGAAAGGGGAGTAAAAATAAATTAGCAGGAAGGAGTGATGTATCCAGAAGAATGGGACTGCTATAGTTTAAAAGAATGATTTTTTAACTGCTGTTTAATTTAGTAGGCTCTGATCAATATTTTTTTCAATGAAATGAGACATAATAGAATAAAATAAAACAGAAAATATCAAAATGTATCATACATAGTATTGTTATACATGAAGTTTGTGTACTGGAGTCATAATGTAACATGTTAGTTGTTATTATGAGCCTTCACCAAAAAGTTTTAACCTCTCTGAAAACACGGAGATCAAGGATGCTAGTACCATGAAGACAAGTGTGGATGGAAGGCTAAGTCTGCCATCTTCTTCCTGAATGCCTTCTGTGATTGCCTGACTGCAGAATATACTTCCAGAATGTAATTCCTGCCACTTATGAAAAGTCTTTATGCTGATGACAGAACTTTTTCAAAACTCTTGAATCAAGGACTTTTGCCTAGAAACCCTTACTCTAAACAATGAATTGTTTTAATAACATTCCCCCACCAATCAAAATAGTAGGTTATAAATGAACTAGTAACTATCAACTTCTTCATATTTCTCTAGAAAACCCTACCCAAAATGAGCTAGTCAGGACATGATTTCATATGCTTCTGGAATCTGTGCTCCTTGAATTACAATTTAGTTCTCTGGAGAAAAAAAATATCTGACGCTGGGCAGTGCGTGTGGCTCAGTGGGTAGGGTGCTGGCTCCATATACCAAGGGCGGCAGGTTCAAACCTGGCCCCAGCCAAACTGGAACAAAAAATAAACAGGCGTTGTGGTGGGCGCCTGTAGTCTCAGCTACTCAGGAGGCTGAGGCAAGAGAATCACCTAAGCCCAGAAGTTGGAGGTTGCTGTGAGCTGTGATGCCATGGCACTCTACCAAGGGCAACAAAGTAAGACTCTGTCTCTAAAAAAAAAAAAAATCTGATGCTTTATAACATATACTTTAATGATTACCAATCCTACAGTGCACCAATGCTCCAAAAATCAGAAACTTTATTTAAATAGTAACATATAGTATGTTTGTGTTATATATAGTCTTACCTCGCTTATATTTGAATCTGTTATTCGCCCCTGTGTGCTCATTATTTTAATTAGTCTATCTTTTATGTTGGGAGGCAAAAGTTTAATGTCTGCGATATATCTGGAAATATTCTTCATGAAGCACCAAAGACACCTGAAATACAAATATAAAGTAGTCAGTTACACTGTACTTGTACTGACTTCTAACACTTGGCTTACTGCTGTTTCTTAGCACTTAGCTTTCATAAAACAATGGACATTTTATATGAATACTATACTTATAACTTCAGCTCGGTAAGAATGAAAAGCCTAGTTTGTGATCATTTATGAACAAGATGTTTTTTCTCTACATTTTTTCTCAGCATACCTCATTTATCAAAATGTGTTTTAGGCTGAGCATGGTAGCTTACCCTTGTAATCCTGCACTTTGGGAGGTCAAGGCGGGAGGATTGAGGCCAGGAGTTCAAGACCAGCCCAGGCAATATAGTGAGACAAAACCACAGCTGCTGACACCATAACCTTCAGATATAGTCTCCAGAAATGTGAGGAAACAAATTTCTTTGCCATGCGAGATAGCTCATGTGTGTAATCCTAGCACTCTGGGAGGCCTAGGTGCAAGGATCCTTTGAGCTCAGGAGTTCAAGACCAGGCTGAGCAAGGTTGAGGCCCCATCTTTACTAAAGAGAAAAATTTGGTGGGCAAATGTAGTCCCAGCTACTTGGGAGACTGAGGCAAGAGGATTGCTTGACCTCTGAGTTTGCTGTGAGGTGAGCTAATGTCAAGGTGCTCCAGTCTAGGATAACAGAGTAAGATTCTATCTCAAGGAAAAAAAAAAAATAGGCTCAGCGCCTGTGGCTCAAGTGCCTAAGGCACCAGCCACATACACCGAGCTGGCACATTTGAATCCATGAATCCAGCCCGGCCCTGCCAAACAACAATGACGGCTGCAACCAAAAAATAGCTAGGCATTTTGGTGGGCGCCTGTAGTCACAGCTATATTTGGGAGGCGGAGGCAGGGGAATCGCTGAGCCCAGTAGTTGGAGGTTGCTGCCATCCTAGCCGCTGAGCTACAGGGGCCGAACCTCTCTTTTTCTTCTTATAAATAATTTCTGTCTCTTTATTGATATCCTTTATTTGATGAGACACTGTCATCATACTTTGATTTCATTTTTTTCTTTGTAATTGAAGCAACAGTCACATAACATAAAATTAATCATTTTAAAGCATGCAATTCAGCAGCATTTTGTACATTCACAACATTGTACAACAACCACTTCTGTCTAGTTCCCAAATACCTTTATCAGCTCAAAAGAAAACTTATAGTTGTGAGGATAAGGTACAGTATCCTGGAACTACCAATTTGTTTCCTGTCACTGTTGATTTATCTGGACTCATATAACATGTGGCCTCCCTGTCTGGCTTCTTTCAGTTAGCATAATGTTTTCAAGGTTCATTGTTATTGTACCTTATCTCAGTACTTCATTCTATTTTTTTGGTGATTAATATTCAATTGTATGAATATGCCACATTTTGTTTATTCTCATTGGTTGATGGACATTGGTGTTTTCCTACCTTTTGGCTAAAGTGAATAGTCCTGCTCTGAATATTCATGTATAAGTATTTGAGTACCCAGTTTCAATTCTGTTAGGTTCTACCTAGGAGTAGAATTGTAGTAATTCTGTTTAAGTTTTTTTTTTTTTTGTAGAGACAGAGTGTCACTTTATCACCCTTGGTAGAGTGCTATGGCATCACAGCTCACAGCAACCTCCAGTTCCTGGGCTTAGGCGATTCTCTTGCCTCAGCCTCCCGAGTAGCTGGGACTACAGGCGCCCCCCACAACGCCTGGCTATTTTTTGCTTGTAGTTGTCATTGTTTGGCAGGCCCGGTCCAGATTCAAACCTGACAGTTCTGGTGTATGTGGCTGGTGCCTTACGCGCTTGAACTGCAGTCACCACCCTCAGCTATATTTTAATGTTGCCTTTTTTTCACAATGCCACCCTCCTTATTCTCTTACTAGTTTTTTTCATCTTGGCCCTTTAGTATTCTCTTCTCGGAGCTCAGCTGTGCAATGTATTTCCCAAAGTAAATGGTTCCTCTTTCTACTCTCATTTCCACCAATGGCAAGTAGCAACAGCTGGGAATTAGGAAAAAAACAAATTAAATATTCCTTAAAATGCTGCTATGAGGACTATTACATGTCCCACAAAGCCCATCCAAAAACTTTCTTACTCAAACAAAGCATAGTTTATTAAATTTACTAAAGCAAGGGAGACCACCTTGATAGGGTTTTGGTAGGGTCTCAGCAGGGAAAGTTCTGGAAGGGTACGCATAGGGTTTAGAGATGTAAGCTCCAGTTGTTTGGGCATTTTCCACTCAAAATGGGAAATGGGTTTAGATTGGGCAAAGTTTTGCAATAGTTTAAGACTGGGTCTTAGAGCAAGCCTTGATGAGCAATCTGTCCTGATAAACATGTTTGCCTTCACAATCAAAATGTTTGTTTTAGTAGCTGTTTGTTTAGATAAATTGATTTGCAGAAATTTCTTAAAGCAAAAACTTATGTTGTTGTATGTAATCTCAGTTCTCAGGCCCAACAATCAATATAGGTGGTTTCATTCCTCAAAACAAAATGAAAAACAGCCAGCTAAAACTTAAAATCTTCAAAAGCTATAAAAAAAAAATTGGGGGAAGGGAGATATGCCATCTGATATACATGGCTCTAAATTTTATAACTGAAAGAAATCACTTATTAATATTTGGCCAATCCATCCTGGGAGGTTGAGGAGGACCCTGAGCTCAGAGGTTTGAGATCAGTTTGAGCAAGAGCAAGACCCCATCTCTAAAAATAGCCAGGTGTTGTTTTAGGTGCCTATAGTCCCAGCTACTCAGGAGGCTGAGGCAAGAGGATCACTTGAGTCCTACAGTTTGAAGTTGCTGAGAGCTGTGATGCCACAGCACTCTACTCAGGAGTCATAGAGTGGGACTTTGTCTCAAAAAGAAAAAAAAAAGTATTTGGCCTATTGATTATATGGTGAACTGAACCAACAAGGAAATTCTTTTGGGTAAAATGCCTGCTTCTAACCTAAGTGTTGCATAAAATTTTGTCTTGGCCTTTTTTTCTATGTCCTCTCCTTTAACTTAACCATGGCTTCACCTATCATTTATAAAGAATTACCCTCAGTCTTAGTCTCAATCCCTGATGTCTTTCAGATTCAAAATTATATTCAAACAGCCTGCTTGATATTTCTGCTAGATATTCTGATTCATTTTCCCCAAAGAACCCTTCCTCCTCCCTGTCAACCACCATTCTCCTGGTCAACAAAACAGAAAACTTAAGAGAAATTTCTAATTCTTCCCTCTCCTTGGACTTTTTATTCAAGTCCATTGATCATACTCCAAATCCTCTGATTTTTAAGGCATCAAAGTGCTGATCAGTGAGGAAATAAGTAGTTAGTGCAATAATATAGACAAACACTGTTTCCTTCATGGAGAAAGTCCCATCAGCTGGACTAACCAGTGTGCTTAGTTGATCACTATTCTGGCTCAACCTTCTTACTTTCTTACAGACTAGAAATAGAATGCTGACTACCAGTCTCAGACCATATTCCTTGTGCCAAAAGGGTACAAAATATGGTCCTAAAGGCAAAAACAGACCCTTACCTAGGGATAGCACCCTACTATGACACTAAAGGTCATGTAGTCATTCTTTTGCCCTACCCCTAAGTTTTGGATCATTTTTCTTAACATGTGTTATCCTTTTTCCTCTTTTCTCACTATGTACTGTTTTTAAGTTTCAACCATGTAAATCTGTACATATCTACCCTTTATTTATTACATCTTGCATATTCCATAGCACCTCTCCCACTTCAATATGTCTTCTAGTCTGGGCTCTCTTTACCTCGTGGAGTGGTAGAGGTGCCATGGGATATGTCTACTAGACCCGGCTCTCCTTACCTCTTGCCAAGATTCTGTAATAGTTTCCTAAGTGTCTCTCTATTCCCAGCCTCTCCCTAATGCAAATCTCTCTTTGCTCCTAGTAAAGTTTTGTTTTGCAACAGAGTCTCACTCTGTCGCCCTCCGTAGAATGCCATAGCATCATCATAGCTCATAGCAACCTCAAACTCCTGGGCTCAAGTGATCCTCTTGCCTCAGTTTTTCTATTTTTTAGGACAGATGAGGTCTCACTCTTGCCCAGGCTAGTTCCAAACTCCTGGGCTCCAACAATCCACCTGACTCAGCCTTCTAGAGTGCTAGGATTATAGCGTGAGCCACAGCAAAAATTAAATATCTTATTCACCCTGGTCCCTAAGACTCTACTCGTAATTACCTAACTTTATGTCTCACTACTCCACTGTTCAAACTGTATTTTTCATTCAAATTGGAAGACTACTTTCTGGTCTTCTCACCTATTTTTAACTTTCCTGTCTGTCAACTCTTTACTTTCACTATTTTACTCTCTCTTGGATGTACTTCCTCCCATTTGCAAGTGTTAGATGTTACCAATCTTCAAATACAATCTATTTATTTATTTATTTTTAGGGACAGTCTCACCTTGTTGCCCTTGGTAGAGTGCTGTGGTGTCACAGCTCACAGCAATCTCCAGCTCTTGGGCTTAGGCAATTCTCTTGCCTCAGCCTCCCTAGTAGCTGGGAGTATAGGCACCCACCACAATGCCCGGCTATTTTTTGTTGCAGTTTGGCCGGGGCCCAGTTTGAACCTACAATCCTCCGTATATGGGGCGGGCACCCTACTCACTGAACCACAGGCACTGCCCACAATCCCTTTACAAAGCTTTCTCCTACTCTCATATGTTCTTTTCCTCATCAGAAAATTCAAAACACTTTGTTTGTTTTTGTGGTAGTAGTCCACCCACATTATAGTTATTTACATTCTCATCTTGCACTAGTACCCTATGACTACAGCACCTTGATGCTAGCTGTTTCCCAGTCTTCAGAATAGTGTTTCATATTACATGCCCTACCTGCTCTTTATTTTATTTATTTATTTAGAGACAGAGCCTCAAGCTGTTGCCCTGGGTAGAGTACCATGGTGTCACAGCAACCTCCAACTCCTGGGCTTAAGCGATTCTCTTGCTTCAGCCTCCCAAGTAGCTGAGACTACCAGCGCCCACCACAACGCCTGGCCATTTTTTGATTGTAGTTGTCATTGCTGTTTGGCAGACCCAGGCTGGATTTGAACCTGCCAGCTCTGGTGTATGTGGATGGCACCTTAGCCGCTTGAGCTATAGGTGCCGAGCCTTTTACCTGCTCTTTAAAAACATGCTTAACTGAAAACTGAGCAACTCCTAAAAATTAGGAACTGTCAGTACAGACAGAGAAAGGACTTGATTCCTGCCACAGGAATGTAGACAATCATTTGTATGGAACCATCAGGAAGGCTTTAGGAAAGATAGGAATTAAGAGAGTAGAATTAAATTGAACCTCAAAAGAAGGGTCAGGACTAAGGTAATAGCCCTTGTTACTGGCTACTTTCATATTAGGGAGATAATAATATCAAAAACTAACACAAATAAATATTTATCTATGGCCAACCACTATTTCATGGGCTTTACATATACTGGCTTTTAATCATCTCAATAGTTTGATAGGGTAGATTATATTATTATTGTCTGCCACTGACAGATGAGAAAACTAGAACCTAGATGGTTATATTATTTGCTCAAGATTGTATAACTAGTAGATGTTAGATGTATGAATAGAACCCAGGTAGTTTGTCTTTCTAACTTGTAGTCTCAGTTATTACTCTAAACTGCCATTAATGATAGAAATAAACTTCCATTTGGATCAGGTGTAAAATTTGTACCAAAAACCAAAGCAAGATCTTTTTGTCTCAATACCCTACACAAATCTGAGCTTACATAAGGGAGAACCAACTGATTCCTCTGTTATGAAAAGTGTGGACTTTGGGCCAGGATTTCATGAGATATAATGTAAAACACCAAATTCCATTGTTTTAGAAAGCCTTCAATAGATTGAGGAGATTGTTCTCCTTGGCTTTGTGATGTTTGTTTTTCACAGGGCAATATGAGTGGACTGAAAGCTCCTGGAGAGATATAATTGTCTTTGTAACTACATTTTCCAGCATAATTTCTAGCGAGAAATATTAACATATAGTGAAGTTTATTATTTGCTAGGCTCTTTCTAAAATCTGTGTTAAATTTATCCCTCAAGACAGCTCCATGAGATAGGGACTCTTACACTAATTTTAGAGATAAGGACTCAGACATTTGGGAGAGGTTGTTACCCGCCCGTGGTCACGTGACTGGTAAATGGCAGAGGCTGCAGCTGAACCCAGCAATTTCAATAAGGGATCCGCGTTCTTAACCCCTGTCACCTCAAAGACTCAGTATTTATCCCACGTACCGTAACTGGGTGGAATTTTACTGAGAGCCCCATCTAGTGTTTTGTTTGGTTCTACTACGGCTTTTGAGCTACTGTCAGAGACAGGGCACCAGGGCGCCGAGCTGTCCAGGCTGACTTAAGAACTGGGGTGGTCGCCGGGGACTGCCCAGGGCAGAGGACGGAGGGGCAAGGCCGTCCAGCAGCCCACTCTGCACAACTGTCCTCAGCATAGAGGCGACCCAGGGATGGAGACACAATTCGGGCCTCCTCACTGGTCAGGAGATGGGAAAGGGGCGGGGAGAAGAGCAGCGCGGGCCCTGGCCTTTTTGGAGTGGGTGCCCGGGCGGCGCAAAGGGAAGGCGGGACGGGGTGGACTCACAGATCCAGAAGCTGACTGACCCGCCGCGACCGAGGCATCGCGGCAGCCCTCGGAAGCCTCTTCCGCTGTCCCAGGACTTCCACAAGCAGCCAGGGACCGTCCGCCAACTCCTACCGCTCGCGTGACGCGTAAGTTTCGTGACGTCAAACGGATAGTTCCGGTGTTTGGGGTGTAGCCACGCCCCAAGCTACGCAAGGACACAAGAGAGCCCCCGTTGGGGCGGAGTCACTGAGGAACGTGCTGCAGAGACTGGGTGCGATAAATTATACAGAAGCCCTAAGATCGGGCGAAGCACGCCGGGAGTTATAGTTCTAGCCCGAGGGCGGTGTCTCCCAGCTGGGCTCCGGGCGGTTTCAGGCTAGCGCCTTTGCTGCACGCTGCACAGCAACAGAGCCGCGAGCCCAGGTCTCTCCCGTGACGATGGGGCTGCAGAGAGGTCGCTGCTCCCATAAAGGGATTCATTGGGTCCTGGGGCACACGCTTGGGGCGCATACTGGAGATCCTGGTGGATATGGACTCAACATAAAGCATTTTATTTATTTATTTTTTTTTGAGACAGAGCCTCAAGCTATCCCCCTTGGGTAGAGTGCAGTGGCATCACAGCTCACAGCAATCTCCAACTCCTGGGCTCAAGCGAGTCTCCTGCCTCAGCCTCCCAAGTAGTTGGAACCACAGGCGCCCGCCACAACGCCAGGCTATCTTTTGGTTGCAGCCGTCATTGTTGTTTGGTGGGCCGGGCTGGATTCGAACCCTCCACCTTAGGTGTATGTGGCTGGCGCCTTAGCCACTTGAGCCACAGGCGCCGAGCCAACATTTTAGAGGATTCAAGAATTGAACACGTTTAATGAAGCGCGCTCTCAGCTCTGTGCTTTCCATGCTTTATTTCGATAATTGGCTATATTCATCATAATTCTGCGAAGTCCGAATTATTCAGCCTTATTTTATAGAAGCTCAGAGGAAATTTCATCATGCGGGAGAAGGAGCCTTGTATTCAGATCAGAAAGAATTCTAAAGATGGGGCACCTTTCCGTGGAATAATCTGTTTTTGGTACTTGCTGATTTTTAATGCGTTTTCATTCTAACTTGTAGATTAATTTGTTGTTCCTGTGTTTAACTTGCCTTTGTAAGCTCTTTGGAAGTTGGAACTCAACTTGTACATCTGTTAAGGATGCTGCTCTTTCAATCACCATACATTTATTGAGAACCGAAGGAGGGGATTTGTGCTGGCTGCTGAGGATTCAGTAGTGAACACGTGCACCAGATAAGTGAAAGGACAATTCGAATAACTGTTAAGTGCTAAGATGGGGTTAGTTTGTGGGACCACAGGAGGGGGAGTGGAATACAGGTCAGAGAGGAAAAGGTAGTCTGTTAAGATGGTTCCGTTTAGCCACCCTGGAGAGTGATGAGTGGTAAGCATAGAGCAGGGGTTGGCAAACTTTTTCTATAAAGTGCTATGTAAGTTACACATATCAAGAGAAGTCACTCTTGTCAGACCCAGAAATTTGTAGCCCAGAGACCATGAAGGAAGGGATCTCATGTTGTGATAAGAACTGCCTCAAGGACTTTTTAAGAATAAAAAACAATGCCTGTGGTCCCAGATACTCCGGAGGTTGAGGCAAGAGAATCGCCTAAGCCCAGGAATTGAAGGTGGCTGTGAGCTGTGTGACGCCATGGCACTCTACTGAGGGTGATAAAATGAGAGTCGGTGTCTACAATAAATAAATAAATAAATAATAAATAAATAACAAAACCCACAACAGATTTCTTCACATCCTTCGCACATCCCATGCTTTGCACGACTTGCTTATTTTGGATATATGCACTTATTTCTGTGACAAGATTTATTGCTAGACTTACTTTAAGACTGCAGCAATTCAGATCAGATGCTCTGGCAAGACATTTGCCCAGCAGCAGCACCTCCACCAATAAACTCCCGTCAATGCTGGTGCTTGTTTTCAGTCTCCAGAACC
The DNA here is from genome assembly GCA_963574575.1 of Galagoides demidoff. Classification (NCBI taxonomy): domain Eukaryota; kingdom Metazoa; phylum Chordata; class Mammalia; order Primates; family Galagidae; genus Galagoides; species Galagoides demidoff. Next base: position 12,121 of record CAUYQV010184523.1, read on the forward strand.
AATGAGCTTTGTTGCCAAGCGACTTACCTGGAACTTACATTTCTTTTTTCCAGTAGAAGTTTACTTCTTCCTTTCCTTCTCCGGGTGCACCTGTGGCATGTCTTAGCTTGACATTGTGGATTATAATTCTTTTTGCTCACTCCTGAATAAAATCATTATCTTTGGAGACATCTTTCTCTGTTGTCTTTTTAGTTTGACAAAACCAAATATTTTAGGTTGCATGGGCCATTCTAACTTGGTTACAGCTACTCACCTTGTAGCTCAAAATCAGACATAGTCAGTAGGAATGGGCAGGGTTGTGTTCCAATAAAACTTTATTTTAGACACTGCAGTTTGAGTTTGATCTACTTTTCACTGTCATGACATATTATTCATCTTTTGATATTTTTAATTCATCTTTTGATATTTTTAAGTGATTTAAAAAGTTAAAAACTGGATGAGCATGATGGCTCATGCTTGTAATTGTAGCACTCTGGAAGGCTGAGGTAGATGAATTGCTTGAGCTCAGGAGTTTGAGACCAGCCTGAACAAAAGCAGGACCCTGTCTCTACTAAAAAAATGGAAAAACTAGTTGGGTGTTATGGCAAGCTGGCACCTGTAGTCCCAGCTACTTGGAAGGCAAAGTCAAGAGGATTGCTTGAGCCCAGGAGTTTGAAGTTGCTCTGAACTATGATGTCTCCACGGCATTCTAGCTTAAGGCAATAGAGTGAAATTCTGTCTCATAAATAAATAATAAAAAAATATTAAAAACCACCCTTAAATTGCAAGCTGTATAAAAACAGGTAGTGGGCCGTTTGTCTATTTGCTTTCCTCTGATCTAGAAAGCTAAAATGGGCCTGTTATGTTAGACAGTTCAGGCTTTGTCAGGGGACATTGAGCAGAGTCATTGATGGGTTTATGCAAGGACAATTTATATACAGGGTAAAGATGAGTTTTAGACGACTTTAGCTGTTATATGGTGAATGAATTGGAGAGTTCACAGGTGGAGGCTGGAGACTAGGCTGGAGGAATCTTTTTGGCAACAGCTGAAACTAATGTAATAGCAGTGGGACAGACAGATTCAATGGAAGTAGATTGATAGGATTTAGAGATCGACTGGGATGAGAATGGGAAAGAATGGGGATGAAGGAAAGTGAAGAGTTGAGTTTAATTGCTGGGCTTTGGGTTTGGGGAATTGAGTGGTGCCTAGTAGTGCCACTTACTGAAATAAGAGGATTAGAGTTGATTTGGTTTGGTTTGGTTTGGTTTTGTAAAGGGGGGATTATTAAGATTTTGGACATGTGCATTTTGAGGTGTCTATGGGAAATATAGGCTTGGAACTATAGTTCCAGAAATGGTAGTGGTTTGCTTTTAAAGCAGACATTAAATAGCAGTGATAGGACTGTACGTGCATTTATGTACAGACTACGGTTATTTTTTAAAGGAACACTCACCTATTTGGGGAGCCAATTAGACCTTGAGAGACCACGGAAGAACTTGACAGCATAGGGCTGGACTTCAAGGTCTTTGCTATCTGTTGAGTGCTGAATAGCTTTCCATCTAGATCTTCCCATGGAGCTCTTGATTCTTCAGGACTAGGAAAGTTCAGGTTACCGCCCCAGTTGTATGAAATGTTTGGGTTCTTGCACGGTTCCAGATAGTCAAAGAAGTTCCCACAATTGCTTCTTTTCTTTCCTTTAAAAAATTACTAACTATGGAGGCCAGGCACGGTGGCTTGTACCTGTAATCCTAGCACTCTGGGAAGTGGAGGTGGGTAGATTGCCTGAGGTCACGAGTTCGAGACCAGCCTGAGCAAAAGCAAGACCCCTTCTCTAAAAAATAGCTGGGTGTGGTGGTGGGTGCCTGTAGTCCCAGGTACTTGAAAGGCTGAGGCAAGAGAATCTCTTGAGCCTAAGAGTTTGAGGTTGCTGTGAGCTCTGATGTCCTAGCACTTTACCAAGGGCTACATAGTAAGACTCTGTCTCAAAAAAAAAAAAATACTGACTATGAAACAAGGCAAGATAACAAAGTCCTATTTCTTCCTAGCCAATTTATTTTAAAGGTCAAAGCTGAATGAACCCTCACGATATCATAATTCTTAGAATTTTCCCAATTATTTCCTACACATTCCAGGGCCTGTAGCATCCCCAAGCCTAGGAATTCCTTATTTGGGGTTTCTTTCCACTGACTAAGATCGATCTGATGTACACTGTGGTTGCTTTGCTATACACATTTCATTCTTTGCTGTTTTATAGCAGTCATGTGATTTAGGAAACTAACTCCAACTTCAAAGGTGGGTCCAGATTAAGGCTAATCAATGATTAGTACAGTGATTGATTCAGGTATTAGTGGGATTACTAGGCCTAAACCAACCAAGAGATCATGATACCATTGACCTTTTTTTTTCTTTTTCCTTTTTTTAATTTTTTTGAGACAGAGTCTCACTATGTTGCCCTCAGTAGAGTGCCATGGAGTCACAGCTCACAGCAACCTCTAACTCTTGGGCTTAAGCTATTCTCTTGCCTCAGTCTCCCAAATAGCTGGGACTACAGGCACCCACCACAATGCTGGGCTATTTTTTTTTCTTGTTGCAGTTGTCATTGTTGTTTGGCAGGCCTGGGCTGGGTTCGAACCTCCCTGCCTTGGTGTATATGGACGGTGCTCTAACCACTGAACTGAGGGCACTGAGCCACCATTGGTCCTTCTTATCTGTGGGTTCCCTGTCCATGGATTCAACCAACTACAGATGTAAAATATTTAGAAAAAAAGAAAAATAATACAAATTAAAAATAATATAATATGACAACTATTTACATAGCATTTACATTATATTAGGTATTATAATCCAGAAATGATTTAAAGTATACAGGTGTTGCTGGGTGTGGTGCATACACCTGTAATTCCAACTATGAGAGGCTGAGGCAGGAGGATCACTTGAGGGCAGAGGTTCCAGACTATGATAATACTTGTGGGGAACTACTGCACTCCAGAAAGAGCAACATAGCAAGACCCCATCTCTAAATAATATTTTTTCAAAACCTTTAATCCCAGCACTTTGGGAGTCCAAAGTGAGAGAATTGCTTAAGGCTGGGAGTTTGAGCATGGATGACAAAGCAAGACTCCATCTCTATTTAAAAAAAAAAAAAATCAGCTGGTGGCACACATCTGTAGTCCCAGCAACTCAGGAGGCTGAAGAGTGAGGAGTTTGAAGTTACAGTGAACTGTGATTGTACTGCTGCACTCCAGTGTGGGCAGAGCAAGAACCTGTCTCAAGAAAAAAAACAATAGTATACAGGAGGACGTGTGTAGGTTATGTACAAGTTCTATGCCACTTTATATGGGGACTTGAACGTATGCAGATTTTGGTATCTGCAAAGGTCCTAGAATCAATCTTCTGCAGATTCTGAGGGATGACTGTATTCCCTCAGCCTCAAGGGTTGTTTCAAGAATATTCATGTGTAAGGCCGAATGCAGTGTCTCATACCTGTAATCCCAGCACTCTGGGAGGCCCAGGAAGATAGATTGCTTGAGCTCATGAGTTCGAGACCAGCCTGACCACGAAAGAGACCCTATCACTAAAAAACTAGCTAGGCACTGTGGTGGGTGCCTGTAGTCCCAGCTACTTGGGAGGCTGAGGCAAGAGGATTACTTGAGCCCAAGAGTTTGAGTTTGCTGTGAGCTATGACACCATGGCACTCTACAAGGGGCAACAAAGTGAGACTGTCAAAAAAAAAAAAAAAGAAGAAGAAGAAAAAGAATGGGCACATCAGCATGGTACCCATTTGGGGCCAGTAAGAAAAGGGAAAAGATTAGCTGGAGGTTTCTGGGAAAGACGCTCCCTCAAACTTATAATAGTTTGAAATGACACTTTGCTTTCTCAGCGTTACCCTGTTGCATGAGGTTAAACAGAGGAAGGCAGAGTATGAGAATTACAGAAAAACAGCCAAGCTCTTGATTGGACATGCCAGAGCACCACTCCTCCTCTCTACTTTCTGTTTCGTAATTAAGTATCTTCGTTGTTGATAAAAACAGTGCAGTTACATTTTCTGTTTCTTGCTCCTCAAAACACCCTTACAGTTACCTATTTGTAGCAGGAGTCACCCGCCTATAGGTGAAAATGGAAGGTAAAGGAACGGATGAACTCACACATGTAGAGAACAACATGAACACCAGTCCTCGGAGAGGTACTGAGAGCACATGTACTGGCTGGCAGGTGACACTGAAGAGGAGCAAGAAGTGAGAAAAAAGCCAGGGAGTCAGGTGCTACAGAAGACAAACAAGTGATCAAAATGGTCACATGCTACAGAGCGGTCAAGTAAGCTAAGGTCAAGAGTTGAAAGTGATTTAACAATAAGAAGGTCCCTGGGGGTCAGTGGTTAGTGGAGGATGCAGCCTGACCTTCCTGGGAGGCATGGAGAAGGGAGGAAGTGAACGTATCTGCAGCTCAGCTCTCACTCAGGAAAAATGCCAACGGAAAGGAATTGCTGCTTCTATTCAGACCCATGCTGAGAAGTGTTGCACAAGGGTATATTTACTTCAGAGAAGGTTTAGAACTATTATTATTATTATTGTTTTGAGACAGAGTCTCACTTTTTGCCCTAGGTAGAGTGATGAGGCATCATAGCTCTCAGCAATCTCAAACTCTTGGGCTCAAGTGATTCTTTTGCCTCAGCCTCCTGAATAGCTGGGACTACAGGCACCCGCCACAATGCTATCTTTAGAGAAGAGGTCTCACTCTGGCTCAGGCTGGTCTCGAACTTGTGAGCTCAGGCAATCCATCTGCCTCGGCCTCCCAGAGTGCTAGAATTGCAGGCGTGAGCCACCTAGCTCGGTCTTAGAACTTTCATTTATGGAGTTTCTAGGTATCAAATAGGGCAAATACATGATCTCACGTAATCATCAAATGGATCTGAGGTATCATGCTATTTAATTGATGAAGGTGAGAGCTTTCCCAAATAAAAAGGTCTGTCAGACTCCAAAGACCATACTTTTTGACTATTTGGGTACCCAGAAGAGGTTTGTGGTACCTCCAGGACCAGGATATAGCTTACTTTTTTTTTTTTTGGAGACAGAGTCTCTAGCTGTCGCCCTGGGTAGAGTGCTGTGACACCATAGCTCATAGCAACTTCAAACTTTTGGGCTTAAGCAATTCTCTTGCCTCAGCCTCCCAAGCAGCTGGGACCACAAGCGCCAGCCACAATGCCTGGCTATTTTTGTTGTTGTTGTTGTTGTTGTTGTTGCAGTTCTCATTGCTGTCTTAGCTGGGCCAGGCCAGTTTCGATACCGCCAGCCTCGGTGTATGTGGCCAGCACTACCCACTGAATTACGGGCACCACCCTATCGCTTACTTTAAAAGGTGATTAAGAATTCAAGATGGGTGGCTTGGTGCTTGTACTCAGTGGTTAGGGCACCAGCCACATACACCGGGCTGGCGCTTGAATGCAGCCCAGGCCTGCTAAACAACAATGACAACTGCAACCAAAAAATAGCCAGATGTTAGGAGGCTGAAGCAAGAGAATGGCTTAAGCCCAAGAGTTGGAGGTTGCGGCCGGGCGTGGTGGCGGCGCACGCCTGTTGTCCCAGCGCTATGGGAGGCCGAGGTGGGCGGATCACCTGTGCTCAGAGGTTCGAGACCAGCTAAGACCCCCCTGAGCCAGTTGAGCCAGCATGAGACCCCGTCTCTACTACAACAACAACAGGACAACGAGACAGCCGGACCTTGTGATCCCAACTA
>CAUYQV010184527.1:0-20451 GCA_963574575.1 Galagoides demidoff
GGCAGGCGCCTGTGGTCCCAGCTACTTGGGAGGCGAAGGCAGGAGACTCGCTTGAGCCCAGGAGTTGGAGGTTGCTATGAGCTGTGATGCCATGGCACTCTACCCAGGGGGACAGCTTGAGGCTCTGTCTCAAAAAAAAAAAGAAAATAAGAAAAGGAATAAACACAATACCAAATGTTAAACAAAGGGATATTGATTTTCTATGAAGAATGTAAACAATAAATGAAAATAATTTAAGGCTGACAAATACCATAAACTTTTTTTGGTTTTCAGTTTATATTAGTTTCCTAATGTTGTAACAGATGGCCATAAACTCAGTGGTTTAAAACTACACAAATTTTTTACCTCACATTTCTGGAGGTCAGAAGTCTGAAACAGGTTTTATTTAGCTCAAATCAAGGTATTGATAGGGCTGTGTTCCTTCTAAGGCCTCTAAAGGAGAATCCATTTGTGTGTCTTTTTCTGCTTCTGGAGGCCACCTGTGTTCTTTGTCCCTATCCCCCTATCCTCAAACCAACAGTACAGCATCTTCAAGCCTCTGCCCTCCTCTGCACTCACACCTCCCAGGCTCCTTCATTATCCTCCCACCCTTTTGCTTAGGGCATCATATCACCTTCTCTGCCTCTGACTCTCCTGCCTCACTAGGAGGCAAACCTTTTACTGTGAGGACCCTTAGGATCATATTGGACCACTCAATTATTCCAGGATAAGCTTCTCCATCAAAAACCCCTTAATTTAACCAAATACGCAAAGTTGCCTTTCCCATGTAAAGTAATACAGGGTGGCCCTAAAGTTGTGTGCAATTTAACTATGCACACAAACTATGGCCGCCCTGTGTGTGCATAGGTTTCACAATATATGGACATCTGTGGAAGGCCTTTATTTGGCCTTTTACACAATTTAAGTGTTTGTTCCCAGTAGAATAATACTTACTGTCATAAATGAATTTGCATATGGTCAATAATTCTTCAAACTTCACAAATTAATCAAAAATTAAAGTATATATACATATAATAAACACATTGCTGTACTTTATTGAGCTACATAATTCTCCAAGGATTTATCAACTGACTTATTGAAGAATTTGGATAGTTGGAAATATGAGTTTTATAACTTCAATCGATTTTTTTCTAATCCATTTAACTATCAGTGGTAATTATCCATGTTGTTTTATTTAAAACCAAAGACTTCATACAGCACAAGGAATTTCATACATAAATAAATATCACCTATATTTTGCAGAACCAATTGTAGTTAAATGGGCCAGGCACAGTGGCTCACACCTGTAATACCAGCACTTGGGAGGTCAAGATAGGTGGATTGCCTAAGCTCACAGGTTGGAGACCAGCCTGAGCCAGGGCAAGATGTAGTCTCTAAAAATAGCTGGGCATTGTGGCAGGTGCCTGTAGTCCCAGTCACATGGGAGGCTGAGGCAAGAGAATCACACAGGAGTTTGAGGCTGCTGTGAGATATGACACCACAACTGTAGAAGTATCTAGGTCCTAACATCATTCTGGACATCAGATTTTTGTTCAGTCTGATTTTCCATTATTGTTCAGTACTGTTTTAAAGGAAACTAGTTAGTTTTCTTTGTATTTTATTTTAGGTTATATGCCTGATTCTATATGGTAGTTTTCCATATGCTTTTCCCCCTTTAATGGGAGTCCTTTGTTTAATGGGAGTAACAAACTCAGTCTCTGCCTCAAAAAAACCCAAATTTTAGTTAAATATCTTAGTTTTGCAAGTTTAAAAAATGGCTACATATACACATTGCTGTGATGCACCTTAGAGCTTGGAAGGGGCTCATTTATATGAGGACTGGGGGAATTACTACATTTAGATGAGAAGAAATCCAAATGTTTCCTTTATATTAAACATTTGTAACGTCTGTACTTTACATTACATATTTCAGTCTAACAATATGCTAAAATTTATAGATTAGTACCAATTTCTTTTTTTTTTTTTTGATTAGAACCAACTTCTTAGTGTTCATTTGTGATTATATATTTAAGTTAGATTGCAAGAATTCCACCAGGATGTTAGGTGACACTTTTTTGTCCTCAAAACAAATAACGTTAAAAACCTCATCATCTAAAGAATAACCAATGTTTAGGGCCATTTACCTTGGTTCAAGGCAATGATTTTCATTGACTGTTTTCATTATCTATACTGGCTCTACTCCTTTCCCTTCATCTAGTTTATTTAAGCAGAAAACAAGGAAGAAGTGTTGTGGTTTCATTTTACTGGGAGGAAACACAGTAACTTTAATTAGCACTTCTACAGCCACCTTCTTCAGAGGAAAAAATCTTAAAAGAATCACTTACAAAGACTGACATCCTGTTCCCAGGTAATAATTCTGCTTAATCAATAGACACATTTATCTACCACTGACTACAGGAAGTATAATTAAGAGATGTAGCAGAGTAGAGAGGGAACAGAAGTGGTTGTTTACACGCTCATGTTGGTAATGGCAATGCTGAATAGGCTTCCTGTGGGCCAAGCAAACGCCATGGAAGGGGGACTTGGGCTGTCCTTCTGACCCCTCACCCAAGAGAGTTGTGTATAAAGAAAAAGTCTACCATATTTAAAATGTTTGGGGAAGCAAAGCTGAGGTTGGGTAAAAAGCTTAAATTTTGTCTGGATATCAGAGAACTGTATTTTAAAAGTGTAAGTCTCACCTTCCTAAATATTCATTTCCAATTCCAATATATTTGCTACAGAGAGGCATTCATAAATAGTCAATGATAACCTTCTATATGTGGTTAAAATACAATAATTCCAGTTAGATAAGGAAAGGGTTACTTATTCCTGTATCTTGACCTCTTCCTTCCCTTATCCTGACAAAACTAGAACTTCTGAGGTTGAGAAGGTAGATACTAGGTGGTTCAACAGCTTCATGTGAATATAAGATTGAGGATTTCAATGGTACTTGTATAATAACTAAAATTATATATAACTAAAAATTATTATATATAACTAAAAGTATTGTTTTAAAGCAAACTAGTTAGTTTTCTCTGTATTGTATTTTAGGTTAGATGCCTGCTTCTGTATGTTAGTTTTTCATACACTTCTCCCCCTTTAATGGGAGTCTTTTGTTTGATCCAAATAACTTTATATTCACATTCGCCATATCCAAGGATCCGGTGTCAGAGGCTTACAAAAGTTAAATTCTCACTAGTGGAATATGTTATATCTTTTATTTCACTGAAGACAGTAACTTTCTTTGTCTGCTTTTAGTTTCATAAACCAAATAACCAATTATTCTGGAGGAGAAAGAGAAAAATCTATAGGTTAAAACTTAAAGGTAAACTTAAAATTAAGATTGTTTTCCAAATTGTATTTCATTCATTTGAAAAGAGTGGATACATCTCCACCTTCAGCCATGATATTGACTGTATATCAAATGCAGGTTGTGCCTGCACTCATTTTGATTAATGCCCTTGTTGTCCTGGTTGTTTTTCCACAAATCAATAGAAAAAACTTCCACATATAGCGTTAAATAAGCCTAATTGAAACGCAGAATCAATTATAAAGGTGCTATGCCAGTGAATTTTTGTAATATTAACCGGAATAATATAGTAATGAAGCAGGTATAACACTGTGAACTTTAGAATTTTTATAGGTTGGAAATTTACTGCCATAATGGGTAACTCCAAAACCCATACGTTATGCCTGAAAATGGACTTCCTGATATTTGTTTTCCATTATTGCTTCTATTTTTGCTAGAAGTGGATGGAGGTACAGATTTCTTATCCATGCTTATTTAGGTAAATGGTAAAAATTGTTTTCAATATAGAGACACACTTAATTCAAGAAGGCTAGAAATGTACAAGGCTTACAGAGTTTTGAAGATGCTTGAATCTACTAAAATTTCATAAATACATAAACAGTATATGTCACATAATCTAGGACTCTTTTAAAAAGTATCCAAAGTTATAAAAACATTCAATATGCTTTAGTTCCACAGTGATATAATTATTAGAATGTTTTCTCCTACCAAAATAGATTATCTTTACTTTGTATCACATACTTATTAAATTTATTCTCTAGAGAATACTGTAAGATACTTATCTTTCAAGTTTTAATAAAAAGTAACAATGAAATACTTTAAAATGTATTTTTGTTTAAAATGCCTGATTTAATTTATTTATTTATTATACGTTTAAAAATGAACTTCAAAACTCCCCAACAGCTCTTGGTATAAAGAGTTTATTTTGGTCCCTTCTAGTTTTAAATTCTTATGCTTTATTTTACTACAACTACATAACTCCAGTCCTCTGGATCTCCAGGCATTTAGCAGCCAAATACATTGGAAGCAGAATTTCAAAACGATAAATGGATCATTAGTTGCATAACTTCTATTATAAGTGATAGATGAGTAGACTAAATCTTGAATTTTTACCCGTAGAATTAACTTCCTAATATTACTTTTGTGTGTGATTATATATAAAAGAATATCTTTGGTAAACAGAAGAATTTTTGGATCACTCTTTTTTTTTTATATAAGGAACCACAAAACACATATATCACATTATACTTTCTTAAATTTCTATGCAGTATTTCTATGAGGAGGAAAGAAGTTTAAAGGAAGAGTTGGTAGGATGGCGCCTGTGACCCAAAGGAGTAGGGTACCGGCCCCATATGCTGGAGGTGGCGGGTTCAAACCCAGCCCCGGCCAAACACTGTAAAAAAAAAGAAAGAAAGAAAGAAAGAAAGAAAGAAAGAAAAGGGAGGGGAGGTAAAAGATCAGAGGAGGTATTTAGCTTAGATGTCCTACCCACTAGTAAAATAGGCTAGAAGTGAGGCAAGAAGTGTCCTGACTCAAAAACTTAATAGCTAATGACCTTGAACAGGTCATAGGCTCTCACTTAGATTTCAGTATTCAAATTTCTGAATAGTGGTTGAATAAATTATCTCTTGGATCTCATCTAAACATAAAAGACTGTAACTCTAGGAGAAGTAAAAAAGTTAGGAATATAAAATACCACTGTTTATCAGACACCTAGATTTTAGTATGAGTCCCCTGGAGTCTGCTACAGTGTGGAAGACCCAGCAGTTAAAATGAGAGACCACCAAGTAGTAAAGAAATGATAGAAAAGAGACTCAGTGGAGTCCTAGGAGACCAACACTGCTTTTAGCACATTATTTTAACAGGGGATGACTCGAAAATCTATTTTCAAATGTTGGTTTCAAGACCAAATGTATAGTTTGTGTCCATTTTATTACTCTGCTTTCAACTAGTAAAACTATAAGGGCTAATTCATATTTACATCTGCAGCAACCAGCCTAACGTCAAGAATATCATAAGCATTCAGTAAACCTGAATAAAATAGCATCTTGTATTATATTCTTTCCTTCTTTATCCACAAGAACTAGAACTGTCAGTAAAGGCACATGATGTTTAGTCCAACAAGCAACTTCAGAATATTCAATGCAGATGTTACCAATATAATATTTAATATTGCAGCTCTGACTATATTATATTAGCATTTAGCAATTATGACTAACATCATAGGTTTCCCATTTCAATGGTACATACAACTGAATTTTTTCTTTAAAGTATTCATTGTAAATTTGTAAGCAATCATATTCTGTTTTTTGCTTATCTAACAAATCTCATGATCATTCATTCCTTTTTTTCACCTATCTAGTTTAACATGAAGTTGCAGTAAAGAATGTTGAAAAATACAGGAAACTCTCTAGACCTTCAATTTGGGAAATTTGACTTTATCATTAGGCCTCATATTAGGTTATTCATTTGAAATCTTTCTTCTATTTATATTTTTTAATTTAATATAGGTACATAATCATATATATTTATAGGGTATGTGTGATGTTTGGTAAAGGCATACAATGTGTATTAATCAAATCAGGGTAATTTGGGTATCCATTACTTCAAGCACTTATCATTTCTTTCTGCTAAAACATTCCAAGTCCATTCTTTCAGTTATTTTAAAGTATACCCTAACTTTACGTTGATTATAGTTGCTTTTTTTCCCTGATGTTAAAAAATATAAACTTGAAGACTTAATTTGACTTACCAAGTTATTTTTATTTTGTTTTATTTATTTATTTCGCAGTTTTTGGCCAGGGCTGGGTTTGAACCGGCCACCTCCGGCATATGGGGCCAGCAACCTACTCCTTTGAGCCACAGGTACCGCCCCAACTTACTAAGTTATTAATAACTTATTCTGTTTATTAATTTCAGAGGAGGGGACATTCTGCTCTTTCAATTTAGACTGGATTTTTCCCACATTCCTTTAGAAGTAAAAATTTTTCATTAAAACATAAAAGAATCATCATGGAAACATAGGATGAAATCAAAGATTCGTCATATTTTTCTGTATCCTTACATATAATCCACTAGTTTTCTCCTTTAAAATGCTATGTTTTGAAAAACGAAGAAACTGTGACTTTGTAACAAGTCAAAGAGTTTGTCAATCAGTAACCCTTCATTAGTCCTATTGAAAATCATCCTGACACCTTTCCCAACTTCCAGTCCTAGTTATATGCAAATTGTGATAACTCTTAGAATCCCCTTGAATTCATGATCTTGTCTCCATGTAGAACATTCCTACTCCAAGTTCAAATGCCTTCATTGATCATCTGAACTACAGTCATAACTTTATATGTAGAAAACCCACATACTTTTTGACTACCTTCTACTCTTTTAAAAAACATATCAAAAAATGTTTCATATACAAGCTCGTAATCACTCATGAATGGCTTCATTGAAAACTTTAGTTTTTGGAAAAAGTAAAATTCAATATAGTTCTATGAAAATGGTATTGCATATGTAGCTCTTAAACTACTCTAGAGAGATTTCGTCTTCATCAAGCCCCTGCCTTTATTTGCTTCAGCCATATAAGACCTCTTTCAGTTCCTCAAGTATATCATGCCATCTCCCTGACATGGGACTTTGAGTGATGTTCCATTCCCCAATGCTTCACTCCTCCTTAATTCCTGTTCTTTTGATATTATATAAAGTTCATCTTCAACAGAATAGTATGATTCCCCTGGCATAGTACATCATACTCTAGGCTCTCATAGCACAGAGTTCCTTTCTTTTGGAATACACACAACCGTATTGCTTTAAAATTGTTTCCATTAATGCCTTGTCAATTCAACCGATCGTAGCTACACCCGATAGGACAGGGGCCATTTGTGTTCATCATTTTGTTCACACAGCCTGTGATATGAGAAACCTCCTGTTGAATAAATATTAAATGAACCAGTTCTCCTTCTTCTGCTTTAATTTCTTCCAAACTCTCCTAAGAACTGGAAGATCAGCTCACTACTATATTAGTTCAATTAATTTAGAACCCCAAGACTGGTAGTTCTCAAGAACAAAGGTTCTTGACCTACTTGAGACATTAACTTGGAGAACTTCCTAGAACAAAACCAACCATTCCTAATCTTTCTAGCTACCTATGCTTAATAATCAGGGAAGATTTTGAAATCACAATGTTTAAGATAAAATTATGTAATATGTACTTATTTAAAATTATGTAAATAGCATATTTTCTGCTTGCTTTCTACATGTGTGGTTTGCACGATGTATTTGCACATAGACTCAGTAAGCAACAAATGTCAACCTCATACTAATTATTGGACAGGTTCAGTGCAGACACACTGTCAATTCAATTCATTTCCAGGCATTATCTCTGAAAATACAATCCAGTCGGGGAAAAAGTGAAACACAGATGTGAAAGTTTTCAGTAAAATGCATGTCTGAGTAACAAAATGTTTCTGCATAACAGTAGAGCTTCTCAGAAGCATATTAATTAGAGAGCCAAAGAATTAAAATTAAATATAAAATCATCTTCATTCTAGATAGCAATAAGTCAACATTTTTTTTTCTGGCACAAATATTGAAATTTTGATATACTGGTTAAATTCAATTGTATTATGATTCACTTTATGTACTAATGAGCATAGTCAAGATAGATCATCTTAATGATCGGAGTTGACAATAAAATGGTAAACAGAGCATAATTAATGAATTTCCTATTTAGCCTTCTCTCACATTGGCATTATTCCAGACTAGATTGCTAGTATTAAGCAACATCTTAAAACATCCATTTTGTTTCAGAATAGAACTGTATATTCATCCATTGTACTTGGACCTAAATTACACGTTGGCAGAAATTTTACTTAAAGACCCAACTGAGATACTATAATTTTATCTATGGATAAAGAAGCATGTAATTATTGTTAATGAGTATTAATTCTTCTTTTCTGATGTTATATAATACACATAGATGGCATTCAACATGCTTTGAATGTTTTTTATGCTAATATTTAATTGAATGTCTTTCATGCTGATCTTAATTTTTATAATATTAAACAGTTAATTTCCATAAGTGACTATCTTGAAGGAGAAAAAATAACTTATTGGTATTATAATCTGATGCTATCAAAATATTTCTTAGGTACATTAGTTTAATTATATAATTGTGTAGTTGCTTAAAACCACAACCTTCTAATGATTAGATACAAAAGCTAGGGACTATACTATTAAGTCATAAAGACGTATAATTTCTGATTTTGTGACCATTAGAAAAACTATTAAGAGAGGAGCATGAATAGATCAACATAATCACTTACTTACTGAGCACATATTCTGAACACGGAGGAATTTTATTTCCATGTAATTCAGATGCAGCAATAGATATTTAGATATTATATAGATAAAATATATATATATGGCTAAAGAAAATTTATTATCTAAGCTCAATAAGATCAGGATATATTGTGGATTTTTAACATCTATCGGGTTGTAGTTATCTAAAAATGGCTTTAAGAATTCTAAAAGCATAAATTCTTTCAATATAATATTATTGTTTGATATTCAGCTGTAAAAAATCTTAAATATAATAAATTATACCTAAAACTTGTATTTAAACTTATCTATAGGAAGACTTTGAATGGTAACATAGTAACAATATTGCTCAAAATAAGATAATGAACTAATATTATTAACTGATATGCTAGTAATAGAAATAATGTCATATAAAATAATTCATTCCACTCAACTCTATATTATAAAAGCTAAAATAGCTTGAAAAAAAATTTCTGGAAATCTGCTCCACTTAAAATTGTGTATTTTAAATAGTAATGTATCTACACTCCATCTGTTTACATATATTCTATTGTTTGCTGTCTGTAATTATTTATACTGTATTCACCTTTGTATAATGAAATAGATACTGAGTCATTTTTCTAGATTATGTAGAAAACACAGATCCAGATAATACCTGTTCTTTATGAATCTAGAAGTAAAATATTACATTATACAATAATTTTTAAGTTTCAGATTGATATACACCATTTTGGGGAAAAAATGTAGGATATCAGTAATAAATTACTTAATGATACTATATAACCTGATGGTTAATGATTTTTTTTCAGTTTTAAAGAAATTTTCAAGGTTATGTCCCTCACACTTTTCTTTTACTAAAATTTATGTTTACTAGAAGAAAAAATATATTTATTATATTTTCTCTCCTCCCATCTCCCAACCAAATCCTTGATATTTTCACTTAGGGTGCTCTCAAATTACAAAATGCAGACAGAGTGCTGAAATATTAAATTGTTTTGGTAATACCATGAGTGCCTTTTATGTATAATCAAAACATCCTGCTTGTTTTAATGATGAGAAGGGATAGAATGTTCCCATCACAAATGGAAGAATCACTTACTGCTGTAAGTAATATAATATAGGAATTCAATACAACAAGCAGTTTGTGAGCCACTCACCCACCCTCATTCACCAAAATGGTATATTTTCAAAATTTACTCTGTAATGCAGTATGAATTATTAATCAGCATTTGTGCTTCCTGGTCACAAACATCAAAACTATAAAGAAATCAATTCCAAATGATAATTAGCTTTTCATGAAGGATACTGCAAAATTAAAATAAATGAGAAGTATTTAGAAGTTTAGGCAACAAAAGGCATAGAGCCCTTACAGAAGGAAGGAAATCTGGTAAGGTATTGTAGAAATGGGAACACTAGGGATGGAGCCCCATTTTTTGGTTTCAACATGGAACCTGTGTTGTAATTAGCTCAAAAGATTATGAAAATATTTCTTCTCAAAATTATAAGTGATCCAAGTTGGCATATAAACTTAGTCTTTTATATAACGATTCTGGCACTCCAAAAAACTATGATACAATTGCAACCCTCGTGTGCAGTTATGCACGTGCATAATTATGGGAATACTGAAATTTAGATGCTTAAAATTATATTCGCACCAGAAAAAGATGAAAGACTTTCACAGAAGTCTAAATTCATTATATTTATAGCTAGCTTGTGGATTTCTTACAGTATTTTAAACCTTTTTATTGTGGTAAAATGTACATAACAAAATTTGCCATTTTAACCATATTTAAGTATAGACAAATGGCACATACATATAGTTGTGCAACCATTCTTAACACTATCTGAATAGACATTACACGAAAGAACATCTGAATAAAAAGGGGCAACACTGCTTTACTGTATTGGAATCACAAATGAATCAATGGACCAATAGTATTTTAACTACCTTTGTCAATTAATTAGGAGAAATCTTATCATGGCTGTGAGACTCTTGGAACAGCCAGATGTATTTGAGAATTCCTGGTCCATTTGACTGATCGTTTAAATAAATATACTGATTTCTTGATACCATTCAATAATTGTCTTTTGATTTTAGTTTCCCAAACTCAGGTTCTTTATGTAAATTCTGAGGTCTAGTGGAAGGTCATAGTCTAAGTAAGAATGATTTGCATTTAACCTATGACAGCAGCTTTGCAGTCTTGCTATTGACATTTGCCACACCTGGCATGTCAGTGTCTGGAGGGTGTACGTGTATATGCCCATGAGTGTGTGTTTGTTAATGAATTTTTGGGTTTTTTTTTTTAAAGACTGTGGACATTATAATGACAATTATGCTTTAAATGTAGGGAACTTCCCTTGGTGTTAGGTGGTGCTGGCTGTGAAAGTCAACTTCATCAAATGTGTAATTTTTGAAAATAGCATATCTGATCCTAATCTATACACAAAAGTTAATAAAAGAAATGTTTATTGGAACAACATAATAACAAATATGATAAATGTGATCTGCCCTTGCTTAGAATCTACATCAATTTAACAGACTGGCACAAAATACTTGAGAAGTCTTCAACAATTTCTGGATTTTTTCCAAATCCTATTAACTATCCTGAATATAGCAGTTTTTCCTAAAGCAAAATATATAGAGAGACTATTTCTGTTTATTTTATATCTGAGAATTTGGTTTTTATTCCATGGAAGCATTGAAATGAACAGTATTTTATCTTGTGTAATCTTTTACTTTTGGAATATTTATTTCTAATATCTCAACACTTCCCTGTATTTCATGCTATACTATCTTACACATGTTAACTTTTCATTTGTTTTTTAATTTTGAGGATGAAGCTTTATGTACTCTCTATTATTGTAGATTTCAATGAAGGGACAGCTGATAATATTCAGATATTTTTTAGTTACCTCTTCCATGACCAGAATAAAGAATAGTACACTACAAAGTAATTGCTCCTCGAATACCCACTGCTCTTTTCCATCAAATAAAGAGAATGGCTTTCTTTTCTGCCTAATGACAGATGGCTTCCTGCGTGTGCAGTACCACTGCTGATAGGAGGGACAGGCTGTGCTAAGTCCCGGTTTCTCAGGGCTATCTAACATTTTTGTCATATGGGTTCCTCTTCTTCAAATGCCATTTCCTAGGTTACTTTATAAGTAATCTTCAGATGGCATTCCATTCCCTGATGATTTCCTTTAGATCTCACTCCCAGTTGAAGGCTTTCTCTTCCTTACTTTGCTTTTATGCTTATTAATTTAAATTAGTCTCTTAGAGAATAATTTAAATTGAATCACTCTTAGTTAATCTTAGTATGCTTACACTCACATGCACACACACTCATACACACGCATCTTGTACAATCAATTAAGACTTCCTTTTTCATTGTTTTTGTGCTGTTCTTATACACTTAGTGTCACAGTGCTTTCTGAAAGCTACTCAGAATCTAGCTGATAAATGTAGGTATCATTGAAATAGACCAAAAGCTGAAGTATGACTTTGACATAAATTGGTTTCAGAGTGAAATTCTGTTGAAGGTGATAGGCAAGTTTTTTTTTTTCATTCAGCGTCATATACAATTTAAAATTTTATATTAAAATCACATGAAAATCAAGATTTCTATTGGTGTGGAGACTGTCTCTCAATAGGCTGCATTTTCCCAGGTCTTTGTGCAGTGCTCAGCACATTGTGAGGTTCAAATTTTACCCAATGTTGAATTATAATTAAAACAGTATTTTAAAAGAATTTGATCAGTGGCCTGAGTGGGAGCTGCAGGTCAGTCTTCTGCAGCAGGCTGAGAGGTTCTTGGTGGAGACCTGCTGAATAGGCACAGAGGGAACCCAGTGGGCAGAAACCACCACTGAATGGTCTTAACTGTTCTTCCACAAGTTTTTAAACAAGAGAGAAATAAGGTTGTCAACAAATAAACATCAGTTTTTAAAAAATAAATCAGAAATCCATAAATTAATACTGTGAGGAAAGGTGTACTTCACAGGAATAGAAAGACTTCATGATACAATGTAAAGATGCAAATAATGAAAAATGGATTAAAGCTATCAATACCATACTGATTTCCTGATCTGTAGTCATCATTGCACTCTTTCGGTAAATTGAAATGGCACATATAGATTAGCAGAGTGGATGTGAGTTCTGGCTCTGGAAGCAGATTACCCTAATTTAAATAACATAACAATGATATTATCAGAGTACTTTATGAATAGAGTTCTGATATGATAAAAAGAACTGTTATAAATAAAATGCCTCTGAATGTGTTTTGAACGTGTTATATAAAAATTGACATATAATGGTGATGTTTCAAAATGTTCATGCCCAAAATAAAATTCATTCCATCCTTCAAAATCATCTTTGGCAATGATAAAATATTTTATTGCATTCAATTGTGTTCTCACATGCCCGTCCAATACCTGAATTTGTTTGATATCACAAACCTATTTACAATAGACTTTCGCATTAATACAACAGACAGATGCATTTATTTGCATTATAAAAATGTTATATGTATATTTTAAAATAAACCAGACATGTGGCTGAAGCCAGTAATCCTAGAACTTTGAGACAGGTCAATATGAAAGGATTATTTGAGGCCAGGAGTTTAAGACCCCACCTGAGCAACATAATGAGACCCTAACTACAAAAAATAAAAAATGTGCCTGGTGTGGTGGTGCTTGCCTAGCTCAAGAAGCTGAGTTGGGAGGACACTTGAGCACAGAAGTTTGAGATTGTAGTGAACTATGATGACACTACTGATTTTAGCCTGGACAACAGAGTGAAATACTATTTCAAAAAAAAAAAAACATTGTTAATGAGATAATCATACACTTCAAGATAAGTAAATAAAATAAAAAATATTTTATTTCTCCTAGCTCCAGTAAATTATATTGTACACTTTCTGGGATGCATGCACACCTCATTAGAGACCACTATACCAGATATTACATACTACACTATACCAGATATTACATACTATAAGGAAAGAGAATCAAGAGCTTATCGATTTCATTGTATTAATACTATCTAGTGCAGTACTTGATACATAAAGGGAATCAGTAAATATTTTCATAAAAATAAATAGAATAGATATACACACTCCAAACCAAGAAATGGGAATACACATAACCCAAAGATGATAGCAACTTTTTGCTGCACCCTACTTGTAATTATCCAGGAATAGACAGAAAATAAACCTTCCAATTTTAAAAACTCTTTCTATTATGTCAACTTGTCTATCTAGAAGTATAAATGGAAACATGCAGTTAAGTATAAATATATGCACACAAGGAATTATCAATATAAATACCAGTATAGGAAATACAATGATTTGTTACTGGGATTAATATATAAGTTTATAAGGTATTTTACTAGAAAATTATTATGGCTTCTAAATTTTTGTCCTAAACACTTAAACACTATTAAAAAATTATCTGCCTCAGTGGCACCTGTGGCTCAAAGGAGTAGGGCATCGACCCCATATACCAGAGGTGGTAGGTTCAAACCCATCCCCAGCCAAAAACTGCAAAAAAAAAAAAAAAAAAATATATATATATATATATATATATATATCTGCCAGTATTGTTAGTAAATGAAAGAATGTATATTTCATCTGGAAAACTGCTTTTCTAAATAATTTCATGTACATGGAAAAAAACAAAATTTAAACGTATTTTATGTCAGTGTATATACTACACTGTTTGATGAAGTCACAAAATTGACAGAAATGAGTACCCTATTTATATGTGTCTTTTATTTTTGTCCACCTCTATCATTATCTACCTGTACACCATCTATTAATTATTCTTTATAATAGTAAATTAAATATATAGAAAAATGAAATGCATTAAAATTCGTAACAATTGTAAAATATATGGCAGGTATTCTTAACATTTACTACCGTAGAAAACACTGGTCTACTCTTCTCCGTGGATATGAAAACTATACAAATACATAGGCTGTTCATTTTTATAAACTGACAAAATTGAACAAGTAATTACTATACTTTTTATGCTATCAATAATTATGAGACTTCTCTACAGAGTATTTATTACATCTCTTCTGTCACTTCATTTTTTGCCTTCCACATGAAGTTCTCCCTTCCAGTGTTTTTCCACTTACTGTAATATCACACTCTCCTTGAGGGTGACTTTCAACAGGCTCAAGCAAAGATACCACCTGACTGCACATCCTGATGACTAAGCAAGATCCAGAGGTTTCAGAAATGAAGAATCATCAGATTCTGTTATTGCCCTGCTTAATTAATTCTGATGAGTAAGTGGATGAGTTCATTTTGCCAATTTTTAATGAGAGATAATTGTTAAATAAAAATCAAATCACATCGATTCCAATCTCTCATCACAAACATAACCTTATTTTTACAAATAGTCTTCCTCCTGGTAAATATCATTACTTACACCTTTTTCTGTTTTGTGAATCAATTTGCAGAACTAGCAATTTGTTTAGCAAAAAAATTAAGCAATATATTTTACTCATATTTGTAGGAATCTCTGTCAAACTATTTTTAATAGTATTAAAATACTTAACATGTAGTAAGGAAAGTCAATGAATTATAATTTGACACACAAAACAAATGGAAGGTATATATAGGCAAGAACTCAAAGAGTCATTATTAAGTATGGTTACTATTTTTCAAATGTTTCCATATAAACTGTCTTTTCAATAGTTTGCATTTTTCATAGTGAAATATGTATTTATTCTTCAATCTTGTAATAAAAATTAAGACAAAAAATCTATACTCCATAACTTCCCTGGGTATTATTGAATACTTATTTAGTGAAATATATATTTGACTTATAATTTGATATATTTTTGTTATTATGCATATATTTAATCACACATTGGTTTTTAAGGGTAGAAAGTAAATAGGTTTTTTGTAAATAACATATAACATTTTCTTTGTATGATTATCTGGCCTCTCTATTGTTATTCTTCTTCATAAAATGGAAACTTTTATAACTTATTATCTTTAGAAGAATTAGTATAAATAATGACCACTTAGTGTTTGTGATGAAGATAGAGCCTAATGCATAATTAAGTTCACAACTCATAGTCATATATAACTTCTGGCATCATACTTGGATCCTCTTTAGTTCCTCACATGGAAAACGGTGTTAATGATACCTATGAGATTAAAACTCTTATGGTATTTGTACTATATTTATTTATATAAAATATTGACTAGGTGTAAATGTGATATGGAACAAGATTCTACAATATTTCTCAATATAACAATATTCTTAAACCTTAAAAATGTTCCACCAAATGATTGGGAACATTGGCCATACAATAACCTTAAGGAAAATCATAAAAATATTCATTACATTTTCTTCAACTAAAGTTTCTAACTACGTTTATAGCTTTTATCTTGATCAGATTGTATATGTGTGTACAAATGTATCTATTCCTGTAGGTATGTATTTAGTGTTGGCCCAGATTGATGAGGACAGAGAGAATAGGACTCTACGAATCATCCCAAATGTCTGCTCACGGGCTTCTTCCTGCTCAATCCTGTTTGCAAGTTCACTGCCCCTCTCCTCGGCAGCACAACCACCGACTAGTAAAAACAGAAGTTTAGATGCACCAACATCTTACCAAAAAAATGTATTAAAAAGCTTCAGATCATTTAACTTTTTATACACTCCCTGAAAATAGACCTCTGAGAAAGATGGAACGATAATTTATACATTATAAACTTTCTAAATCTAAAGCCACCTTCTATAAATGTATGCTACAAAGCCCAGTGATTAGAAAATGGATGGATTTGCTTATCTTATTCCTATAATGGAAGAACCAATAATATATTTCAGAAAACCATGGTGCACTTCCAACTGTAAAATACATGAAAATAATTCCTTATTTGCTTCAGTGTTCAAACTTGTACTGCTCTTAATAGTTAGTAAATGGAAGGTTGAAAACACTAAAATTTTAAAAATGAGGGTGCAAAACTGCAAAGTGAATTGAAAATGCAATCATCTCTCAATATCCAAAGGGAAGTGGTTCCAGGAATCCCCGCAGATACCAAAATCCAAGTCTCACAGTAGTTTCTGAGAAACCCATGAACAGGGATAAATTTCTGCAGTCAAACATATTTTAACATCTGAATTTTTCTAAAATCAGATCATCTTTTGTCAAATAAAACTATTTTAAATAATTGACTCAATGACACAATTATTATGGCAGAACTGACTCTAATAGCATTGTAATCATAATATAAGTAAAAATTTTAAACGATGATGAAAGACAACCTTCTATATTCAAAAAATTTAAGAGTAGGTATACAAAATTTAAAAGTGAATTAATTAATATGAATCTCAATAATTTAAGTGAGATAAGAAAACATCTGATTTAATAAAAATACAATTACATATAATTATATATATATCCTAAAATCCAACCATAATTTGTTAAGTTTTTGATATACATAACTTAAGAACACCTACCATCACTTTGTTTCATAAAGCTATTCATTTTTATGTCTTTATAAGTTTAAAATTGTCTAATGTTTACCTCAATTTACTGGCTCAATCATCTGCCCTGTTATTCAACACATTTTTTTTTAAAAAAGCATACATTTAAAACTAATATTATTGATGCATTATCATCTCTAATTTCTACATAAATTAATACATTAAAGCATGGTTGAAAAGGAAATTGGCCAAGTTAACTAATTTCCTTATGAAGATGGACGTAGAACTGTATCTTTTTTCTGCTTACAAAGTGCAGTCTTGTATTTTCATCCCTTCTGTGGATGCTAGGTTCTACTAAATTTTATAATGAAGTCCTTTAACAATATTCGAAGTAAACTATTTTCCGGTTTCATTTGTTTCCCATTTTACAGTGAAACCAATGTACTGCTGCTTGCCTTCTAAAGGGTCTATGGAAGGGAGTGGGAGACGAAGGAGTATTGGATAGAAGACGTAATAAACGACAGGCTCTTCTCTTAAATTAAGTATAAACGTGTGACATCCAAATACTCACTGGAACATGTCCATTGAAACCAAACTAGATGCATTTTATCTTAGAAGAGTGACAGTTACCTAGAAGGTTTTAGGAAAGCAAGATTCCTGTATCTGACCAACTGATACTAAGATTTAGTACCTAGGAGGTAAGATCCAAGGTATTGAACTTTTTAAACATCCAGGTAATAATTATGATCATCTAGTTTTGGAATCTGCCATAGAGCTTTAGTGTTCCTTCATAGAATAATCTACTTACAGATTGTATATGGGTACTAAATTTTACAATCAATCTGTTGATCTTTATTTCACTGAACTCCTTAAAACACCTATTTTCTATTCACTTAGTATCTTTTCTATTCTATCTGAAAAAGCACATGTTTGCGTTTTAGCTTTGGAAGGGAAGAAGGGCAATCTTCTTTAAAATGCCAGTTAACTGTAAAGATAACAATAGCTTTGATTATGTGCTGGACACTGAAGTAGAAACTTCCCTTATTTAATACTTACAACAATCTTTTTCACACATACCCATGCTAAAGCATTTCAGCTGTAATTACATGTAATTTACATAATACATTTAAAATAACATTTGTCATAAAGAAAGGACTAAAATAAATTTTAGCTTTAGCTGTTTTCAGATAAACAGAAACTAAAAGAGGTTAAATAACTCTCCTAAGTTACATTGCCAGAGTTCGAACTCAAGTCTCTCTAGTTCTATACATTTCTACAGCACCTTTTATTACAGAAGAACAGAAAGGGAATGGTAGGAAGCAAATAAAGAAGTCAAACACTGTAAAAAACTATACATATGTAAAGCTCATAAAATGTCGAAAAAATTAAATTCTATAGTTGCCCTAATTCTAGTCAGTTCTCTCAGCTACAAATAACCGAAATTAGCTAATTAAATAAAGCATAAAATACATCTATTAGAAATAATATTAAGTAGCTGGCAGATTCAAAGACGACCTTGCTGAATTGGGCTTGTTGAGGAATTCCCTGGGAACGCCTGGGCAAAATTCTGCCACTGAAATAGGGAACAAAGAAGGATCTTCAGTCCCAGCAACTTTTCCCTGATAATGTTAATGGAGGCGACTGGAAACTCATTGGAGCTGTCTTGTCCTCTTAACTCTACTGAGGCTATCTCAAATAATCTCCACTTCATCTTGTGCCTCTGCATGGTCCTGCCTTTGTCCCTTTTTGTTTTGTTTGTTTGTTTGTTAGACAGAGTCTTACTTTATCGCCCTTGGTAGAGTGCCAGGCATCACAGCCTCTAACTCCTAGGCCTAAGCGATTCTCTTGCCTCAGCCTCCCGAGTAGCTGGGACTACAGGCGCCCACCACAATGTCTGGCTATTTGTTTCATTGCAATCTGGCGAGGGCTGGGTTTGAACCCACCACCCTCAGTATATGGGGCCGGTTGCTTACCCACTCAGCCACACGTGCTGCCCCTTTATCCCCTTTTTGATCATTTGACTAAGCTCAACATGTCTGAAGCTGGGAAGAAAGGATATGTTTGTATCTTCACTTATTATGGTTCCTGAGGTTTTTGAAAAATAGTGAAGCATCAAGTTAAAGACATCCTCTTTAGACAGCATCCTGTCTACAAATCCTAGAACAATATCAGGCCAGGACAAAGAATGGGAGAGTATTTCAGGCAGGTTTCTGTCACTGTGGGTAGTTTATATATTTTACAAGTTGACTATATAAATTATCATCCTAATTAGAATAATTCTGAGAGTTAAAGGCAGTGCCATTATTAATCATGCTAAGACAATAGCATAAATTGGGACTATTTCAGGCAAACCTGGAGGCACCATTACTCAGTTACTAAAGTTGATATACCTTCTTAAATTGGCTTATAATTCTTGCTCTTATAAGCCTACAAAGAATTAATGATTTTCTCTCTGTCTCTCTTCTTTTTTGTTTACTTTTGATTCCTGGGATTATGGCTATCCAGAGGAAACCTGGCCACTGAGCTACCTCAGATTCCTGAAAATGCTAACCAGCATTAATTTTTGACCTCTGGTTTTATATCAAGTGGCCAGAAGGGGATTAAGTTCCAAATTACTTTTCAAATAAATAATTGTTTTGATCTCTGGCTTTAGCTGAAGCTGCTAGTAGAATTATCTGGGCTTCTCAAGAAACAAACATTCAGAAAGACCAAATACCTCTATAACTTTGGGTATAGGCAGAGAAGGAGAGAGAGAGAATATTAACGGTTCTGTTCTGTGTGTACATGTCTATTTTCCCCAGCTCTAGTGAATAGATTTTGCCCTTATTTTTGGTAGGGTACTGAAAGAAAAGAGGAAAGTCTCCCATATGACATATAATTTCTACACTTGATAGAATTGTATTGGCACCGTATTAATGAGTCAGAAAAGTTGGTATTTTTAGTGCCTAAACAGCATGCAATTATTCATATGTGGATTAAATTATGGGTATATTATTTTAATTAATGCATCTTAACATTAAAAGCAAATAACATCTTCAGTCTCAATTTCTTCCTTGTATAGTCAAATAATGCTCATATTATGCTAGGCCCTATACAAAAGATCCTACAAACAGGATCAATGTATATTCATTTATCATTATTACTTACTTCACTAACCCTGTGTTGTGGAATAGCATGGCAATAGATTGTCTTAATTGCGACTCTCCAAAAGAGTAATATGTAATATGCCACATCTGAAATTTTCCTAGTATCAGGCTACCAGCAAATAGATTCATAAGTGTTTGAGAAGCAGTAGGCATCATGGTACTCATGGTACATCAGGACCTCCAAGTCCTGATCCATAAAAATTGTATATTTCATGTTGAATCAATATTTTCACAGTGATTAAGAATACAAATAGAACAGTT
>CAUYQV010184530.1:0-10707 GCA_963574575.1 Galagoides demidoff
GGGACCACAGGCACCCGCCACAATGCCCAGCCATTTTTTGGTTGCAGCCATCATTGTTGTTTGGCGGGCCCAGGCTGGGGATTCGAACCCGCCACCTTAGGTGTACGTGGCTGGCGCCTTAGCCGATTGAGCCACAGGCGCTGAGCCAGAAACTTACCTTCTTTAAGAAACAGTTCTGAGGGACACCTTAGTCTTGGTGCTCTTCAGTGGCTTCTGTCTCCTTGATGCACTGAGAGCGCCGCCTAGGGAAGGTTCTTTCTAAGTTTATATCCAGGAAGGTGATTTGGAAACATTCCCAGGAGAATGGAGATAACAATGTGGTTGGGTTATGCTTGAAATAGGTATAATTTTGTTACATTGTTTATTACTGATTTAACTTGGGGAGGAATGGGCTTTTGTCTTTTATGTTCCTTTCTAGTTTGTGGACTGTGTGTGTGTATGGTCAGAGAGTAGCTACAGGCCAAATGTTGGCAATCTTTCCAGAATTACTGCTTAAAATCATCTTTTCTTTACTGTACACAAGTGGTTTCTTTTGTGGTCAATGTTGAAAACTGTCCCTCTCTGTTTCTATGATTTATTTTTATAGAAGGGAGAATGAGGGAAGGTGATTTTTGTGTTCTAAAGCATAAAATTTAACAGTTTTGAATCTGCCACCTTTCTTTACAGCTGAACTTTTTGTTTCTTGGGCACGGTAAGGCATAGTAATGGTGTTGAATTGGGTTACGGGACATGGCCTATTTGGGGTTTGTGTCTAAGGCATAGAACACCTTGTATTGGTAGTTTTTTGGCAGCCAAACACTATACCATAAAAGCAGCACCACAGGGCAGTGCCTGTGGCTCAAAAGGGTAGGCGCCAGTCCCATAAGCCGGAGGTAGCGGGTTCAAACCCCGCCCCAGCCAAAAACTGCAAAAAAAAAAAAAACAAACCAGACACCACAGATTTAAGGAGGTATGAATCCTGGGTGCCAAGAGGTCACAAGTTGGACTTGAACTGCCTAACTTTCCTACCCAAAAGCTAGCTGACTTTGATTCTCATTTTGGTTTGGGGGAGGGTAGTTATTTTTTGGATAAGGAATCTCACTCTGAGCCCCCAGCTAAAGTATAGTGGCATCATCATAGTTCATTGCAACCTCAAACTCCTGGGCTCAAGTGATTCTCTTGCCTCAGCCCTGAATAGCTGGGACTACAGGGGCTCACCACTACACCTGGCTAATTTTTCTATATTTGGTAGAGAAGAGTTTCACTCTTGCTCAGGTTATTCTCGAACCCCTGAGCTCAAGCAGTCCTCCCACTTTGGCCTCCCAGAGTGCTAGGACTGATTACAGGCGTGAGCCAGTGCACCTGGACATCTTTGGTTCTCATTTTTAAAGTCACAAAGTGGCACTAATTCTAAGGAGAAATTTCTTCAGACATCAGCACTCAGTAAGGGATTTGCTATTTTGTTAAGCAGTCATGTTGACCAGTCATCAACACATGCAGAAACAACTGTAAGCCGTCAGGCGGCCATGCTTAGCCCTCTGGGGAGCACCTGGGGAAACCTCTATTCTTTGTTTTGGGGTTTCACCTGTGTTATGTGGTAAGATCACAGGGGCAGAGACCTGGCACCTAGATGTGGAAGTGGTGGAAACTGGCTTATTTTTTGGCTGGGCTGAAATTTTGATACAGTGACCAATCCCTGTTTGCTTCCTGGAAGAGGGTCATTTCAAAAGCTTCAGAAACCACAGCAAATTCAGTGCCAAGAGGGGTGGGACAGAGGGAAGATGGAGAGAGTAGTGTTCTAAAGGAAGTTTTTCAGAACTATCTAGACCATTTTTTTGAAACCAGAGTCCTTAACAAGCATTGAGATATATTTCTCCATGAAGGCCTAACCGTGAAAATTGGAGATTTTGGTTTGGCAACAGTAAAGTCACGCTGGAGTGGGTCTCAGCAGGTTGAACAACCCACTGGCTCTATCCTGTGGATGGTAAGGAAGGAACCCGGGCTCCCTCTAGAGTTTTCTGGTACAGGGCAGCAAAAGGAATGCCCCATGGAAACTTAAAAGCATTTCTGTCTGTTCTAGTGTCCAGATGACTCTTGCTGTCAAACAGCCTGGGGCAAAGGTGTATTTCCCCAAGGAAGGTGAAGGTTAGGACCACGCTGAAGCTCAGTCAGTGTGGACAGAGTCAGCAAGCTAGATGACAGAAGTGCTAGGTCCTGGTCAGAGGTCAGGATTCCTAAGGTGGCTTTAGCCAGCCCCTGAGAGTCAATAGTCCACTGGGGAAGAGGAATGAACTCTTTTAAAACAGATGGAAGGAACAGTCTGGTCCCTGGATATCTGTGGGACCTGTCACATGGTGGTGAATGCACTTTGTCCCTGTAGGCCCCAGAGGTGATCCGAATGCAAGATAACAACCCATTCAGCTTCCAGTCTGACGTCTACTCCTATGGTATTGTGCTGTATGAGCTGATGACAGGGGAGCTTCCTTACTCCCACATCAACAATCGAGATCAGGTGAGTCTGCTAGAGCTTAAGGACCTAAGTCTGGGCACCTATGGGCCTCCTGCAAACCTTGGCAGTGAGAGTGTTAAGAGTTGTTACTTTCTGGGCAGTGCCTGTGGCTCAGTGAGTAGAGGCGCCAGCCCCATATACTGAGGATGGCGGGTTCAAACCCAGCCCGAACTGCAACAAAAAAAGTAGCCGGGTGTTGTGGTGGGCGCCTGTAGTCCCAGCTACTTGGGAGGCTGTGGCAGGACAATCGCCTAAGCCCTAGAACTGGAGGTTGCTGTGAGCTGTATGACGCCATGGCACTCTACCTAGGGCGATAAAGTGAGACTCTGTCTCTACAAAAAAAAGTTGTTACTTTCTGTTAATTGCTGCATTTGCCCAGATACTGTCTTTCCTTTAGATCATCTTCATGGTGGGCCGAGGGTATGCCTCCCCAGATCTCAGTAAGTTATACAAGAATTGCCCGAAAGCAATGAAGAGGCTGGTAGCTGACTGTGTGAAGAAAGTTAAGGAAGAGAGGCCTCTTTTTCCCCAGGTAAGCCTTAACTCAGGAGTGCTGGAACTGGATTAAAGCAAGAATTTTTTTTTTTTTTTTTTTTTTTGGAGACACTCTTGCCCAGGCTAGAGTGCTAGTGTAGCCTGGGGTCAAGTGATCCTCCTGCCTCAATCTCCCAAAAAGCTGGGGCTACAGGTGCCTACCAGAACACCTGACCAATGTTTTCTATTTTTAGTAGAAGAAACAGGGTCTCACTATATTGCTCGGCTGGTCTTAAACTCCTGAGCTCAAGCAATCCTCCTGGATTAGCCTACCAGAGTGCTGGGATTACAGGCGTGAGCTACTGTGCTTGGCCAAACTAGAGATTTTTGTTTGTTTTTTAAGACAGAGTCTCACTATGTCACCCTGGGTAGAGTGCCATGCCATCACAGCTCACAGCAACCTCAAACTCCTGGGCTCAGGCTATTCTCTTGCCTCAGCCTCCCAAGTAGCTGGGACTACAGGTGCCCGCTATAACACCCGGCTATTTTTTAGTTGAAGTCGTTGTTTGGCAGGCCTGGGCTGGATTTGAACCCACTAGACTAGCTCTGATGTATGTGACCAGCGCCCTAGCCACTGAACTACAGGCGCCAAGCCCAGACAAGAGTTCTTAATGACAGCAATGAAGTGGGAGATATTTTTGTTTTTATAGGGAGGGGAACCCATGTATCCCACAATATGGGGAGGTGGTATAAGCCTTTGTCTTTGTACTCCTGGGTAAAAGCTACTTGGGGGAAGCACCAAGCCCCAGCAAGTAAGACTGTTCTGGGCCTTGTTTCAGATCCTGTCTTCCATTGAGCTGCTCCAACACTCTCTACCCAAGATCAACCGGAGTGCTTCTGAGCCATCCCTGCACCGGGCAGCCCACACCGAGGATATCAATGCTTGCACGCTGACCACGTCCCCGAGACTGCCCATATTCTAGTGGACTTTGCACCTGCACTCAGGCTGCTGGGGAAGAAGGGATGTCAGCAGGCACCACTCTATTGCCCTTTCTATGGGGGCAGAGCACCTGTATTCAGAGAAGCTGCTGCTAAGGACCTTCTAGACTGCTCACAGGGCCTTAACTTCACGTTGCCTTCTTTTCTACCCCTTTTGGCCCTGGGAGAAGGAAGCCAGTCATGACCCTGGTCTGTCTTGCTCCTTCCCCTCATGCTCCATGCTCAGGGCCCCACTTGCTCCAGATGTACGTGTGGAGGTGGATGCAATACTGAGGCAGTACAGAAGCTGGGACCCAGCTCTTGGCTAACAAGTACTTTAGGGGAAGTAAAGCTAACGGGCAGTCCAACCTTGATGTGGGGACACATGGGACTTTGAAGTTGGCTTCTGCATATCACAGGAGGGACTTTCTTCAGAGGTAGCCGTGCAGCACCAGGCGTTTTGCACATAACCCACCAAGCAGCCCAGGACTGCCGAGATGCCGGCCGCCCACAGGAAACTGCTTTGGTACAATGAAACTTGGGGACACATCTTCCTTCCACAGCCTCTGAGGTGTCCAGCACATGGGGCTGATTTTCCAGGTGAGGCGCTTGGCCTGCCCTCTCAGGGAGCGGTCTTCCATCATGGAGCAGTCTTCCTTCTGTCACGCTGAATTCTGTCTTCCAGGAATGCCCCTATGGGGCGGGGCCACAGGGCCAGCCTTGTTTCTCTAGTCATCATGTGGATGCTGAGAAGCCAGGGACACAGGCTTCCTTGAGGATTTGGGTTTTAATTGTTTTTATTGCGCTTGAAAATACAGTTATCTCATGGTCCCTCAATTATGATATTTTAATAAAATAAATTAAATTTAGGTCTAATGGTTGTTACCTCCTTTTCAGGTAATACTGAGCTCTGTTCAAGAAGCAGAAAATGGTGGGAGGCCAAGGCAGGTGGGTGCCTGTAGTTCCAGCTTCTCAGAAGGCTGAGATAAGAGAATCATTTGAGCTCAAGAGTTGGAGGCTGCTGTGAGCTATGACAGCACAACACTCTATACCAAGGGCAACAAAGTGAGATTATTAAAAAAAAATAAGAACAAACCAGAAAATGGGCCCAGAGTCTAGACTAGGAATACATTTTATTTAGCCTCAGTGTTATAAATAACTCCTTACTGAAGAGTTAAAAACTAAGCAAAAAAATACTCCAAACTCAGGATATTAAGTAATGCATTTTATAAAATACTTGGTATCCACAGCTTTTTTCTTTTTTTTTTTTTTTACAAAAATAAATTCAGGTTTGTAACAAGTTTGTTGTGGTTCACAAGGTTGTAACTGCCCTCAATCTTAACCACTGCTGGGCCAGAATCAAAAACTTCCTTGGATGCCATGAAGTTTTTAGAAAATTCCTAAAGCCCCGCTTTACAGATCAGACGAGATGGCTTGCATATACACACACTACAGAAGCACACGTGTGTTCTGAGCCCTCAAAGCAATCACCTGGATGGGCAGGGACCCCTCCGCTCCAAACCCCAGCACCAGCCAGACAGGAGGCTGGACTGTCACCACCCAGTACTTCCTGTGAACTTCAAGGATTTCCTAACAGGGAAAAAGATGCACACTTTCACTTTGTTTGCTGCTTTATGGTAACAAGACTACTGCTCTGGCCTGGAACATTTTGAGAGAACTCAAAAGAATGACTGTCCTTAAAGCCTTCAATAAAGTTTTATGTCACAGCTGTGCAATCCCTTAACATTGTGTGTTTTTAGAAAGCTCTTCATAAATCAAAATTTTGACCACACACTACTTAAATACACTTAGAGAAATCTGCCGCTTAGAGGCATCTTTTCATAGAGTTGAAGAATCCTTTGGTAAGAAAAAGCTGGTGCATTAAGGGCAGGGAGAAAAAGATCAAAAAGGTCAAGAGCCAGATTTTTAAAAGGCAGTCACTCAAAACAGTCTGAAAGGTTAGCTAGTCCCCCTGAAGGGGCTTGAAGTATAACTAAGTGTAACTATGAAAATAGCAATTCCATACACTTAATTAGGTTATTTTATGTCCTTCACTCTTCCCGTGCCTGTAGTAATGGAGTGGATGAGACGAAGGTAAGGACGCCCCACTCAAATGCGAGCCACACACCACCTCGAGCTGCAGCACAGGGAAGCTCACCTCCTGGCTGGGGAGTTTTGGCTGGCAGAGCCCAAGATGCAGGGTGACCATCTTCTCTCTAGGGTTCTGATGACTCCACTCCAGAAAGGTGCATGAAGAGGTCCCCAAGCTCTGTCATGTCAACATCTTCGGTGTTGGGGACATGCCGGCTTTCTCGGTTCTCGATGAAATCCCAGAGCCGCACTGAACTAAAGAACTGCAAAAACAGCCAGCACACCTGCTCAGTCACTGCTCAAGACAACACGAAGGTTTGACTTTTGTCTACCCTGTTTATCTGCTGCCAAAGCTAGTACAGTAGAAAGGGGGCCAAGAACAGTATCTGGAAGTAGCTACTATTCAGTCCCCAACGGAGACAGCAAAGCCCTTACCCTCACGGTGCCTTCAGAACTGAGCTGTTTCCGAGGTTTCTCAGGCTCCGCTAGCCGCCCGTCAGGATAAGCATGGCGATAAAGGCATTTGCTTCCAAATGGGCAGGTCCCCTTTCCTTGCTCAAAATATTTACAAGGCTTTTTTCTGAAAAGCAGGAGGAAAAGGTCAAGAGGCTGATGGGGTCAAGATGGGCCACTACCTTCGTCCTCACCTGTGTTCCAGGTGGGGAGAAGCTAAGTGATTTGTCTCAGGTCACACACAGTTGGGATTCTTACTTCCAAGCGGCCTAATATCCCACAGTTGTCCGGCCTCATACTGGACATAAACCTGCCCAAGGCTCACTGTGTGGCACTTCCCAGCCCTCAGGAGCTCCTGCACCTTCTGAGCCAGCAGGCAGCACCCCAAGGAGCTCCTCCCAGGCAAGTTCCCCTTTCTCAGGCCAGCGGCACTATATGGTGACTACAGCTACAGATACCAGGACTTCATAGTCACAGGGAAAGCACTGGATTTTAGCTAAAGCTAGGGTCTCGGTCCAATTTTCCTTTGTCCTCACTCTGTAAAGGAGGGCTTCTTAACTGTTCTCATGCTCTGGACCTCAAAAGAGTATTTTTAAATGCATGAAGCACATAGGTCTTAAATATAGTTATCAAAAAAGTTCAAAAAATTTTCCCCTATCTCTGAATTCTATCCACTACCCCCTATATATTAACCCTGCTCCTAAGAAAACTCAGAATCAAAAAATCCCCATTTCTTCTTGCTCAAATGATATTTGGCTAATTCAAACATTAATGACCCCCAACTGAAGATGGGGGTGTTGTAGAAATAAAGTCAAAGCACGGCAGGCTCAGGCTGGGCCCAGTGGGCTGGGTGCATGCAGGGGGCAGATAATGAAGGGGCGGGGGACTCCCAACTCCAGGGTTTTCTGTCTGCTCAGACAAAGGGATCTCTAGAGACAAGACTTCAGAGCAGCTTAAGGAAAAGCTCCCTGGTGGCTCCTCTATTCCAGCAAAGGAGGTGGGGAAGTGACTTCAGACAGAGCAGGTGCAGACTGACATCCCAGCCCAAGGTGCTCAGCACACTTCAAAGGACCACTTCTGACCAGAGTCTGCTGAGCAACAATTTCAGGGTATCCCAGGGCACTTGCTTTCTGAACTCATCAGGTTAAAAAATTATTCTCTAGGGCCACCCCCTTCCCCAGTAATTGTTATTCTCTCAGCCACATCTGGTCACCAAGGCCAAAAGCCTCCTGTTCACTGGCCAGCTCTCATGCCCAGCAGTGTTGCTTTCCTTTACAACTCACCTTCCCAATCTACCAGTCCTTTGGTCTGCCACACCATTGGAGGATCTGGACACCATCCTCTGCCTACCTGCCACAGTCATTTCCTAAGTGGGCTCTTCCCACACCACCCATTTCTAACCTGGTCACATACAACAGAGGAGCCTTCTAACCTGTCCTTAAAGACCATGGTCACACTGGGTTTCAAAGCCCCTCAGATTCCAGTCTCATCTTTGTCTCTGGAAGTCCCACCACACCCTCCTACACACCTATTTCAAAAGTGTTCAGGAACTGTTCTCCCTGCCCCCATCACAAAACCCTTTTGTGCCCAGATCCTTCCATCCCTTCACCCCACAGAGGTTCCCCATGCATTCATGGCCAGGGTTCCTCTACTACCCCAACACCCGACAATCCAGGCGTTCTCTATGGTGACATATGGGCTTGGGCCTCTCTCATGAAGAATGTGCCACCGTAAGACCTATATCATCATAATTGCCCTCTTTTAATTACTCATGAAATTATGTGGCTCACTACAAAAATTGTGAGACAAACTATGTTATGGTCCATACTTCACTTCCAAAAAACAGTTAACAGTGTCCTGATTCACCTGTGAGTTTCACCTTGCTCAGCCTATCAGTATTGCTGGGAGAACTTGACTTGTTTCTATCCATGGATTTTATGTTTCTTGACTTTTCATAATGACCTGTATCTTAGCAATCTCTACGTTACATCCCCTAGTGGTGCTTAGCTCAAAGGTGCCTGGGCCACAGTGGTACTTAGTAAATATTTGTGGAAGGCATAAAAACACAGTTACCACAGGAAAGCAAAACCAGGAAAGACCCACACAGCAAAAACATGAGAATTTTCAGACTACTCTTCAGCAGAGCACCTGCCTACAAGCTGGCAGCCCTCTGCCCTGCCATGCCTGCCCTCTTGTGGACACACAGTAAAATTTTTAGGGAAAAAATGGGAAAATATGAAGCCTATGTCATTTAGTAACTGATACACAACAAAAGGGACCATTAAAAAAAGGCTATATAGCCAAGAATGGTGGCTCAGGCCTGAGCAAGAGTGAGACCCTGTCTCTAAAAAATAGCCAGGTGTTGTGGTAGGAGCCTGTAGTCCCAGCTACCAAAAAGAGGCTAAGGCAAGAGAATCACTTTCAGCCAAAGAGTTTGAGGTTGCTGTAGCTATGAAGCCACAGCCCTCTACCAAGGGTGACAAAATACTCTGTCTCAAAAAGAAAAAAGAGAAAGAAAAATAGCAACTCAACTAAGAATATAAAAACTGAGCCAAGATTTGAATTGCTACCCAAGTTTGAATTAAAACAATTTACCTATCTGTTAAACACATCAATACTTTACAGATGACTCTAACAAAATCCACAATCTCTACAATGTAACATTTATAATGTCAAGGACAAACTCTAAAATTACTAGACATACAAAGAGTCAAGAAAATATAACCCATTTTTTTTTTTTTTAAATTTAAGAGACAGAGTCTTACTTTATCCCTCTCAGTAGAGTGCTGTAACATCACAGCTCACAGCAATCTCCAACTCCGGGACTTAGGCAATTCTCTTGCCTCAGCCTCCCAAGCAGCTGGGACTACAGGTGCCCACCACAACATCCTGCTATTTCTTGTTGCAGTCTGGCTGGGTTCAAACCCACCACCCTCAGCATATGGGGCTGGCACCCTACCCACTGAGCCACAGGCACTGCCCTCATATAACCCATTCTTAAGACAACAGAGACCAACTTTAAGACAGTAAGGATTACAAAGCAGCTGTTGTAACTATTAAAATATATTCAAGGAGATGAACAAAGAAAGAAAAAAAAATCGAAAAAAATGAAAAGAGCCCAGAGACTCAAAGGATAATAACAAAAAGTCCACTCATGTGAAATTAGAGTACCAGCAGGAAAAGAAAAAACAGCAGAAAAAAAATTTGATGAAACAATGACCAAAATTCCCCTAAATTTAGTGAATGACATAAATTTAGAGATTCAATGAATACTGAACAGTGTAATATACAGAAAACCACTTCAAAGCAAAATGTGAAAATGCTGAAAACCAAGATAAAATCTGGATAGCAACTCAAGAAAAATGACACACTACAACTAGAATCACCCCAGACTTCTCATCAGAGACTGGAGTGGCTAGATTACTGTTAGAGGGCATCTGCAAAGCGCTGAAAAAGGAAAAGACCCTGTGAACTCAGAATTCTACTGAAAGAGAGGCTAAGATGGAAACAGGGAGACCAATTAGACCAATATAGTCAATGAAAATATTCTTCAAGAATGGAAGTCTTGGCTCGGCGCCTGTGGCTCAATCGGCTAAGGCGCCAGCCAGCCACGTACACCTAAGGTGGCGGGTTCGAATCCCCAGCCTGGGCCCGCCAAACAACAATGATGGCTGCAACCAAAAAACAGCCGGGCACTGTGGCGGGCGCCTGTGGTCCCAGCTACTTGGGAGGCAGAGGCAGGAGACTCGCTTGAGCCCAGGAGTTGGAGGTTGCTATGAGCTGTGATGCCATGGCACTCTGCCCAGGGGTATAGCTTGAGGCTCCATCTCAAAAAAAAAAAAAAAGAATGGAAGTCTTGGCTTGGTGGCTAAGGCACCAGCCACGTACACCCAAGGTGGCGGGTTCAAATCTAGCCAGGACCCGCCAAACAACAATGATGGCTGCAACCAAAAAATAGCCGGGCGTTGTGGCGGGCGCCTGTGGTCCCAGCTAGTTGGGTGGCGGTGGCAGGAGTCTCGCTTGTGCCCAGGTGTTTGATGTTGCTGTGAGCTATGTTGCCAGTG
This sequence comes from Galagoides demidoff, assembly GCA_963574575.1. Classification (NCBI taxonomy): domain Eukaryota; kingdom Metazoa; phylum Chordata; class Mammalia; order Primates; family Galagidae; genus Galagoides; species Galagoides demidoff. Next base: position 10,549 of record CAUYQV010184530.1, read on the forward strand.
CTCTCTACCCAGGGGGAAAGCTTGAGGCTCCTGTCTCAAAAAAAAAAAAGAATGGAAGTCTCAGCTGGGTGGGGTGGCTCATGCCTATAATCATAGCACTCTGGGAGGCCAAGGCAGGTGGACTGCCTGAGCTCACTGGTTCAAGACCAACCTGAGCAA
>CAUYQV010184531.1:0-10294 GCA_963574575.1 Galagoides demidoff
CAGCAGTGCAGAAGTGTTCCCTTTTCTCCACATCCACATCATCATCTGTAGTTTTGGGATTCTGTGATGTGGGCTATTCTTACTGGAGTTAGATTGTATCTTAGAGTAGTTTTGATCGTATTTCTCTGATGATTAATGACATACTCATGGATATTTTAGATAGACATAAATCAGATTGTTTTACATTTTGGATCAATAATTCTGGTCCTAGAAACTCACATGATGGCATAGTTTTTATACATGATATATTTATATAAACAATAAGGTTTATAAATTATGCAATTAAGAAGTAACACTTTCTGAATCTATATAAACCATATTAAATTATGTACTTAAATATTTGAAAACGTATAGTGTGAGAAAGATCACATATGTAACTCATAGTAGATCACAGATGTGACTATTAGAGCTACACATAAACAACTCTTAGAAGAAAATATAGAGGAAGATTTTTATGACCTTGGATTTGGCAAAGGATTCTTTGATATGATATTCATAAACAAAACAAAACAAAATAGTTAAACTACATTTAAATCAAAACTAAGCCAGGCACAGTGACTCATACCTGTAATTCTAGCTGAGTGGGAGGCCAAAATCAGAAGATTGCTTGAGACCCAGAGTTTAAGATAAGACTGACCAAGAATCAGACTTATCCATATAAAAAATAGAAAAAAATAGCCAGTGAAGCACCTGTAGTCCCAGCTACTCAGGAGGCTGAGTTAGAGGATTGCTTGAGCCAAGGAGTTTGAGATTGCTGAGTTATTATGATGCCACTGCACTCTAGCCAAGGCAATAGAATGAAATTTTGTCTTAAAAATATATATATATAATATGCTATTGTGATTAAAAGAACAGTATTGTGGTTAAAAGACAACCCACAATATGGAAGTAAATATTTGCTAATTGAACACAAGATATGGGTATGCAATATTAAAATAACTCTTACCCTGGTGATGGTTGTAGTGTGTCTGCAAATACCCTAAAAATATTCAGTTGTACACATCGAAATAAATGATCTACGAATTGTTTCTCAATTAAGTTGTTTTAAATGTAGGACAAATAGCAACTCAAACAAAAACTGGCTAATGAGGTGAGATGGATATTGATTAAACTTTGCAAAACTGATAAAAGTGTAGAATTAATTTTAGAAGACCATGGAGATTATTTCTTAGGGTAGCTATAGTCCATTTACCCACACCTGTCATTATTTTGAAACATATATAATTTTAAAGATATATTTCAGATTAAGTCTGGTGTTCAGTGCGTGTGTCTGCTGACTTAGTTTTATCTTAAGCGTAGGCACTGAGACACAGTCTTATGTAACCACAAGCAGACTGCAACAATCACAAAACTGAACATAAATTGGCTGTCTCAAAAGAGGTGAATAAGCAAATAAATAATGTTGAATCTACTCTAGGAAAGGTACAAGATAATCTAAGAAGTATAATTACTATTATGACCCTCCAAACACAGAAGTATTCTAATATCTTGGTGGAAAGTAGAGTACATGTACACTATGGTTTTAATAGGTAACAGATTTAATAAGTGTGATAACAACCATTAATTAAGTGCTAATTCTGTGTTTGAGGATATACTAGAAGCTTTAAAGATGTTGTAAAATTAATCTCTATAAGACACTAAATGCCATAAATTTTAAGATGTGCAATCAAACTAATAACAACTCTCGGAGAAATGGGAAGGAGAAAATGAACCATCATGAGATGTTAAATTTATGCATCGTTAACATTTTTTTTTATTCTAGACTTACACATTCCAATTAAATAGCAAAAACATCATTTTTTGAAGTTACTTAGGCCAGTTTTTCCCCCTGATCCCTTAAATGAGGTTATGTTGCATAGTTGTGCTATAGTCTAAATTGTCTTTATTCCCCAGGCCCCTCCCCAATTTATAGGTTTGAGCCTCAACCCCAACTGTAAGGGTGTTTGCAGATAGGGCTTTTAGGAGGTAATCAAAGTTCAATGAGGTCATAAGGATGTGATCTTAGTATTAGTGGCCTTATAAACCTATAAGAAGAGAAAGATTTCTCTTTTTTTTTAGGAGATTTTTTAAAAATTAAATCATAGCTGTGTACATTAATGCAGTCATGGGGTACAATGTGCTGGTTTTATATACAATTTGAAATATTTTCATCAAACTGATTAACATAGCCTTCATGGCATTTTCTTAGTTATTGTGTTAAGACATTTATATTCTACATTTAGTAAGTTTCTGACGAAGGTGTAATAACCAGAATCCACAGAGAACTCAAACATATTAGCAAGAAAAGAACAAGTGATCCCATCTCAGGGTTAGCAAGAGACTTGAAGAGAAACTTCTCTGAAGAAGACAGGTGCATGGCCTACAGACACATGAAAAAATGCTCATCATCCTTAGTCATCAGAGAAATGCTAATCAAAACTACTTTGAGATATCATCTAACTCCAGTAAGATTGGCCCATATCACAAAATCCCCAAACCAGAGATGTTGGTGTGGATTTGGAGAGAAGGGAACACTTCTACACCACTGGTGGGAATGCAAACTCGTATGTTTCTTTTGGAAATATGTTTGGAAAGATTTCTCTTTCTTCCCCTTCTCTGTCTCTCTCCTGTCTCTTCCTGACTCTCTCTGTCTCTACTCTTTCTCTCTCCCCCTCTCCCTCTCTCCGTCTCCTCTCTTTCTCCCTTCCTCTATTCTCTCCCTCTCCTCTCTCTCCTCTCTTTCTCTCTCTTCCCCTCTCATCCCTTCACTACAGAGGAGGTGGCTATGTATAAGTCATAATGAGATCCCTCTTCAGAAACCATAAGACTGTCACCTCACATTTGGACTTGTCAGCTCCCAGAATTTGTGAGAAGTAAATGTCTATTATTTAAGCTGGGTTGTTTGTGAAATTTTTTATGTTACCCCAAACAACAGACCAATATGATTTATGATGAAGTTTTTTGTTTTGTTTTGCTTTCTTTCTTTTTTTTTTTTTTTTTTTTAGGGGATGTTCAAAGTCTTCATTCAATCTTAGGACTCTCTGACATTCTGGGTGATTTTTGTTCTTGTTCTGAAATTTGCATGAATTAAAGTTCATTGTGATGCATAATTTTATGAATTTATCCAGTGCAGAATCACATATCTAGCACCTCATCAACATAAAAAGTTTCTGTTCATTCCCTTTGTTGTCAACAGTCCCTCCACTGAAAACATCTGGCAGAAAACAATCTATCTGCTTTCTGTTTGTCTATTCCAGAATGGCATGCAAGGAGAATATACCATTAATTGTTCTTCAGGTTTGGTTTCTTTCACACAGTAAAATGCCTTTTGGATTTATCCATGCTGTTGTTCAAGTCAGTACTATAGTTTACTCCTTGTTACTCTAGAGTAGTATCTGTAGTCAGGACACAGCATGGTTTGTTTAGCATTTCACTTGCTGAAGAACATTTTGGTTGCTTCCCAAATTGGGGGATTAAGAATACAGTAACTATAAACATTTGTATACGGGATTTTGTGAAAATAGCATTGTGTAGAAGATGGTATAAAATTTAAGGAAAAAAGAACCATACATGTATATGGTACACTAGTTAGCAATTTTTTTTTCTCTTGTGGATATAAGTCAATAATTCTAAGCTGTGTTAAATGTGTCCTCAGGTTGATAGTGGCAGGTGGAACCTAGTTTCTTACTAAGGAAGAGGGGGAATTACAAATAAGCAAGGGGCGAAGATTAGAATGAATCCTTGTTGTAGCACAGCTTAAAGTTGGAGACAGTGGCTCGGCGCCTGTGGTTCAGTTGGCTAAGGCGCCAGCCACATACACCTAAGGTGGCGGGTTCGAATCCCCAGCCCGGGCCCGCCAAACAATAATGATGGCTGCAACCAAAAAATGGCCGGGCGTTGTGGCGGGCACCTGTAGTCCCAGCTACTTGGGAGGCTGAGGCAGGAGACTCGCTTGAGCCCAGGAGTTGGAGGTTGCTATGAGCTGTGATGCTATGGCACTCTACCCAGGGGGATAGCTTGAGGCTCTGTCTCCAAAAAAAAAAAAAAATCTTACTATAGGATGAGCAAAAAGGAAAAAAACTATCCCCTACACACAGGGAAGCAAACTCATCCCACCTCTTGTGTACACTGGAGGCCATAGATGCAAAGAGATGACCTTGATGCTCACATTGTCCATTCTCAGCGTCAAGAACAGGATTGGTTCTAGGGGCAAATACTGGAAAGGTTTAAGAAAGCAGATGCAGTTTTTTCTTCTCCTTTAGGTCAAGGGATTCATGTTCCCTTGTATGAAGAAAAACATAGTGAATACAGTAAATTTTTACCTAAAAAACTAAGTCTTAACATTCTGCCAAACTATTTTTATGAAAACCTAATGTTCACTTATAAAAACACTGCATAGAAATATGCTCTTACCTAATGAGGCGGCAATGGCTTCAATCTGAGACTTCTTTAGGACCTCAACTTCTGTACTTCTTACCTTAATTCTGCAAAGACAGAATCGACCATTATATACCACCAGCCAATGCCACCAACACATTTTCTTTTCTTTTTTTTTGAGACAGATTTACTTTGTCGCCCGGCATCATAGCTCACAGCAACCTCAAACTCTTGGACTTAAGCGAGTCTGCTGCCTCAGCCTCCCGAGTAGCTGGGACTATAGGTGCCCACCACAATGCCCAGCTATTTTTTTGAGACAGGGTCTCACTCTTGCTCAGGCTGGTCTCCGAACCTGGGAGCTCAGGGCAATCCATGGCCTCGGCCTCCCAAGTGCTAGGATTACACCAACACATTTTCAAACATGTTTTTCTTTAGATGACAACAAAAATTCATTTTCCTCCTCAACCTTCTGCTTAAACCAAAAGTCACAGCCAACTAGGAATTCACCTGCCTCAGGTTAGTGGCAGTAAGGACTCTGGTGAGTATGTTTTATTTCCCCCTTTTTAAGACAGAAAAGGTTAACTGAATTTAAGAGTAAAAATGAATTCAAATTGTGACTTTTATGAGCCAAATCCTACTTTCAACTGCACAAAAATTCCTTTGTTAAATTTTCAGATAATGTCACTAAAAGCTGTTTACAGCCCAGCAGGTGTGTTTTAGTTTAAAAGGATGTGCTTCCCTTTTAAACTGGAGTATTTAATTACCTTCCCAGCCGCAGGGAAAGTGTGAGCTGGGGACCAAGCAAGCTTAGGAGGCAGCTCTGAAAATACTTGAGCAAAAGGAGCGGGGCACAGAAAAAGCTCCGCAAGGAAGAGTGACAAGGGAGCCTCAGTGAACCAACTAAGAGCTCTCTTCCAGACGAACTACTGGCTCTCCAGAACTGACGTCTGACGTGCCCATACAACATTTTAATCACCATCACTCTAGATGATCTATACCTTCCAATCACTAGATTCAGAGCATGACAATAATGTGTTGTCTGATAATCTATTATTTGCCTTTTGAATGCTAAATAACTTGACAGGTTCAAAAATCCAAATATCTCAAAATTGATGGGCCTGTCACACAGGTTTCTGAAACAAAGACATACATGTCCCTGAGAAGGAAATATCCTTATTTTAACCCCAAAGGGAGTTTACCCTGTATATTATTTATATTTATTCAATTTTTGTACCCATCTCTCTGTAGCTCTTACAGAACATCTAATTTAGATCTTTAATTTCCAAACTGACATAAAATCAAATCAATTGTTGCCCTCATAAAGTTATTAGCACTAATGGGTTAAAATAACTAAACAGCTAATAAACCTTTAAGAGTGGATTTTGCTTTTGGCTGGCGGGAAGGGGGGGGGCCGCGCGCGAGGGGAAGCTTATTACCACAATTCTGCACAGGAAAAAAACAGTACTAAAAAAAACGTAACACTTAACTTTTCCTCTAGGGAGAGTATTTGAACATCTAGAAAGAATTCTTTTTTTCTCTTATTTTTTGTTGAAGTCTCAGTTCGGGCCAAAACCTATGTTAAAAAAAAAAAATTCTTGTTATTAAGATAAAAGTTGACAAAAACCGAAAAACAGCAGCAACATGTAAACACAAATGTAGCGAGTAATTCTTAATTAAGGTATATAACCACAAAATTTCAGAGACCCTCAGTTCAATCCCCTTCATTTCACAGATGGGGAAACTGAGACACAAGGCAGACCAAGAGAAGAATCTAGGCTTTTGCCTTGCAGTTTAGCACTTTCTACTAAATTGCTAGAAAGCATCCCTGAAATACTACCATTATTTACTATCACAGGGCTTCCTGCCAGATATTTCCTTGAGTTAGAGCCTTACATGCCTTTTTATAGCTGAGCCTGTTAAATTTTCTTTTTAGTGTGGGGGAAAAAAAAGACACTTCCAGAAGAATAACCTTGTAAGCACTAGACCAAAACCCCATTAAACGGATAATGAGAATCCGTGCCAACTGTTCCAGCTCAATTATTTCACTAAAGTAACTCCTAGGTATCTCCTGATAAAGATTTTACTTGTCACTGAAAAGTCATTTCTAATTCCTAAAATTATAGAATAATGGCTGTCACCTTTGCAGGCCATAATCGCTTTTCCCATCTGCAGAGGACATACTTGGCATCCGCCATGGTTTAGACTCATGTGGCAAGTGGTAATGATTTGGCACAAAGTACTTGAAGGTCTGATGGCCGATGTACCCTGCAACAAAATTTGGATGGTGCTTTATTAAATCATTTCTTGCCATGTTAACGCAGACACAACCCTCAAGGGCAAAGGTTAGCTCAACTTAACCTCGAGTAGATAATTCAATTCTGTAATCTTGCATCGAGACGCTCCTTGCCAAAAAAGGCTGACAGACAGAAATGACTGGCCTCGGTACCTAGGGAGGTGCCTGTATTTTTTTCATAAATAAAATACAGCAGAGTCCCTCCCAAAGGTTCTGTCTAGATTATTTTTAAAAGGCTCCTAAATAAATCATCTCCATGCTGAATGCCTGCTTATGACCTCAGCAGGAGAGACATTATAAACAAAGCTTACAACCCTCCCCTAATTGGGGAGTTAACACTTGACCACAGCAAGAAAAAATGAGAAGAAAATGACTGCACTTTTGGCTGCCACGTCCCTGAAAAGACAGGGACAGCTGCAGACAGTTGGTTACATCAATGAGAAGAAACGGTTTGGCTGTTGACAGAAATGAAAAGGGGGGGGGGTAGGGTTAACAGGAGCAGGAGGGGGAGTTGAGGCAGAATAGAGGGGTTCCCAGCAGAAGAGGGTGTCATCACAACAGGGAAGAGAGGTTTAAGGAAGAGGTGGGGGGATTTCACAATGAGGGGTGTCCAGGCAACAGAGGAGGGAGGCACAGAAGCAGACTGGGTAGGGGGTCAGGCAACAGGGATTTCACCATTAGGGAAGGTCTAAGTAACAGAAGAGGTCACAGCAGAATAGGGAGGGGTTTAGGCAACAGGGACCAATGATTTCATCATGGGGGAGGGTTCCAGGCAACACAGTAGAGGGTCACAGCAGAGATGGGAGTTCAGACCCCAGAGACAGAGAATTTCACCATGGGGGGGGGGTCAGGAACAGAGGAGGAGGGTCACAGCATAAGTAGGGGGGTCAGGCAGAAGCAGCAGGGGCGAACCCGGGATTTCACCATGGAGGTCCAGACAACAGAGACGGAGCTCACAGCAGAGCTGGGATTTCAAGCGGCAGGGACCGAGGATTCCACCATGGGAGGGGGCTCCAGGGAACAGAAGAGGGGGGTCTCAGCAGCAGGGCTAGGAGTTCAAGCGGCAGAGACCGGAGGGTTCGCGGCCGAGTAGGAAGGGGACCTAGGGAGCGGGGCGGGGGGTGCAGGCCGCGAAGGAGGGGCCGTCGCGTCCAGGCAGCCGAGGAGCCGTGTCAACGCCTGGGGCAGAAGGATCCGCGGCGGAGCCGCCCATCCCCCCAGGCTCGGCCTGGCCAGCCGCCTCAGCCCCTCAGCCCACGCAGGCGCCCCTAGAGCTGCAGCCCGCCGGGCTCACTCGGGCACCCTGCCCTTCCCTAGCGCGATGCCCCGAGCCCGGGCGAGGTGGCCATGGCGGCCCCAACGGCGGAGGACCCGCCTGCCAACCGCCGCCACCCGCGCCTCCCGCGCCGCCCGCGCTCACCGCCTCCGCCGCCGCCGCCGCTCCCCGCAGGGTCGGGGGCGGGGCTTGCCTCGCGGCCACCCAGGCCCCGCCCTCGCCCACGACTGCCCAATGGGACACGCGCACTCCGACGCGTGCCCGCCCCTCAATGGCCCCGCCCCCGGGGCCTTGGTCGCCATCGTTGGCCCCACCCCTGTAGCTCTGCTCCGCCCCTTCCGCCGAGCTCTGCACATCCTTAGGGCGACTTCTCTTGTCTTCCTGCGTGAGGGGTGCGCTTTTTCGCGCTCAAAGCTTTGTCTCCAGGCTCCCCTGAGACACCGGCCCCTCAGGTTAGGGTTAGAGAACAGATGATGGGCCTGGCTTGTTTCCCTCACAGAGACCATCATTCAATACTCATAGAAACTTCCAAAATCTTCCATTTCTTGGGGTGCTTCTCAGCTCTGCACAGGACTGACCCCATTCCTGCCCCAAGTCCAGGGGCGCCTGTATGCCCCACAAACGAGGGTCCGAGTTTCCCAAGTATAGCAGTTCCTCCTTGGAATCAGATCCCCAGCAGGTGCCTGAAACTGTGGATGGGACCAATCCCTAACCCTCACCCGATTCCAGCATTTGGAGCCCTTTCCCGTGTTCCCTCTTACATTTTCTTAATTTTAGATGGTCTCTACTCATCCAAATGGTAGCGCAGTGACATTACCATAGCTCAGTGCAACCTCCAACTCCTGGGCTCAAGCGATCTTCCTGCCTGAAGCTGGGACTACAGGCGTGTGTTACCACGTCAGGTTAATTTTTTTATTTTTTTAGAGATAGGATCATGCTATGTTGTCCAGATTGGTCTCAAAGGCCTCAAGCAAGCCTCCTGCTTCAGCATCCCAAAGTTTGGAGATTACAGGGGTGAGCTATGGCGCCCAGCCTGACCAATGCCACACACTGCAGCTCAGACTTTTCCAGATGGAGATGCAGGAACAAAACCAAGGCAGGCATCTTTTTCCTTTTCCACAATATTTTGGGTGGAAGGATGCATTTCTTAGCTCTTACCAAACTTAGCATGGAATTTGTCTACCCTTTCCTTTTTAAGTTGAGGACTTTTTCACCTTACTTTTTTTTTTGAACAGAGCCTCAAGCTGTCCCCCTGGGTAGGGTGCTGTGGCATCACAGATCACAGCAACCTCCAACTCCTGGGTTCAATCGAGTCTCCTGCCTCAGCCTCCCAAGTAGCTGGGACCACAGGCGCCCGCCAAAACGCCCCGCTATTTTTTTTGGTTGCAGGCATCATTGTTGTTTGGTGGGCAGGGCTGGATTAGACCCCGCCACCTTAGGTGTATGTGGATGGCGCCTTAGCCACTTGAGCTACCGGCGCCAAGCCATTTTTCACCTTACTTAAAGGAAGCACATCCCTGCTAGGCTTTGGCATATTCAAACTTTGCCAGCCTCACTCCTCTTGGGCTTGGGAACAATTATTAAGTGAAATAAGATTGCTTGCAATGCTGGACATGACGAAATTTTATCGCACTACTCAGAGTGGCTACAATTTAAAACTTATGAAATAGGCCAGGCATGATGGCTCACACCTGTAATCTTAGCACTCTGGGAAGCTGAGGCAGGCAGATTGTCTGAGCTCAGGCGTTCAAGACCAGCCTGATTAAGAGTGAGACCTGGTCTCTAAAAATAACCAGACAAAAATAAATAAAAATAGCCAGACATTGTGGTGGGGACTTGTAGTCCCAGCTATTGGGGAGGCTGAGGCAAGAGGATCACTGAGCCCAGGAGCTTGAGGTTGCTGTGAGCTGTAATGTCTACCAAGGGCAACAAAGTGAAGTTCTGTCTCAAAATAAAAAAAAAAAAAAAAAGGCTCGGCGCCTGTGGCTCAAGCAGCTAAGGCGCCAGCCACATACACCTAAGGTGGCAGGTTTGAATCCAGCCCAGGCCCCCCAAACAACAATGATGGCTGTAACCAAAATATAGCTAGGCATTGTGGCAGGCGCCTGTGGTCCCAGCTACTTGGGAGTGAAATAACTTAGGGGACCTGGAAAAATAGACTCGGACCCCCACTTAGGTTAATTAATTGGTAATTTATTTTACCTGCTGCAGGGTCTGCTGCTCCAAGAGACAGTCAGCAGCCCAGGTGTGAGGGTGAGTTACCTTTTATAGGCTTTGTGTAAGCATATTACAGAAGCGAAACATGGCTGGTTAAGGGGGGTTACAACTCAGGTAGTCATAGATACAGCAATGGAACGATAATTAATACA
>CAUYQV010184536.1:0-21951 GCA_963574575.1 Galagoides demidoff
TGGTCCCAGCTACTTGGGAGGCGGAGGCAGGAGACTCGCTTGAGCCCAGGAGTTGGAGGTTGCTATGAGCTGTGATACCATGGCACTCTACCCAGGGGGACAGCTTGAGGCTCCGTCTCAAAAAAAAAAAAAAAAAAAAAAAGAGGCAGAAGTGGCATTCCTGAGTCAGTGGCAGGCCAAAAGGCATTGCACCCTATGAAGTACTTAGATGCAGCTGAGTAAGAAAATATATCAAATTGGCTCAGCACCAGTAGTTCAGTGAGTAGGGCATCAACCACATACACTGAGGCTGGCAGGTTTGAGGCCAGCCCAGGCCTGCTAAAACAACAATGACAACTGCAACCAAAAAATAGCCAGGCATTGTGGCAGGCATCTGTAGTGTCAGCTACTTGGGAGGCTGAGGCAAGTGAATCACTTAAGCCCAAGAGTTTGAGGTTGCTGTGAGCTGTGTCGCCACAGCACTCTACCGAGGGACCATACTGAGACTTTGTCTCAAAAAAAAAAAAAAAAGAAATTATTGAGTGGTGCCTGTGGCTCAGTGGGTAGAGCGCCGGCCCCATATACCGAGGGTGGTGGGTTCAATCCCAGCCTCTACCAACCTGCAACAAAAAAAAATAGCTGGGTGTTGTGTAGTCCCAGCTACTCGGGAGGCTGAGGCAAGAAAATCACCTAGGCCCAGAAGTTGGAGGTTGCTGTGAACTGTGAAGCCACAGCACTCTACCGAGGGTGATAAAGTGAGACTCTGTCTCTACCAAAAAAAAAGAAAAAAATTATCACAAATTTACCAGTTTCAAACCACACACATTTATTTTCTCACAGCTTCTGGGGAATCTGGGGATCCCATGACCAGGTCCTTTGTCTCAACCTCTCCCAAGTCTCCAGTCAAGGTGCTGGCCAGACCAAGTTCCTTTCTGAAACTCAAGGTCTTTGTCCAAGCTTACGTGGTTGTTAGTAGAATTGAAGTCCTTTTGGTTGTTAGACTGAAGTCCCTGTTTCCTTTCTGGCTGTCAACAACCACAGGCCACACTCCTAGCTGCCTGGCCCTTTCCAGGGACACTCTCAGCAGAAAAATCTCACTCTTAACTACTCACATGGAGCCTTAAAGATTACAAAGTCACGGCTCGGCGCCTGTGGCTCAATCAGCTAAGGCGCCAGCCACGTACACCTAAGGTGGTGGGTTCGAATCCTCAGCCCGGGCCTGCCAAACAACAATGATGGCTGCAACCAAAAAATGGCCGGGCGTCATGGCGGGTGCCTGTGGTCCCAGCTACTTGGGAGGCTAAGGCAGGAGACTCGCTTGAGCCCAGGAGTTGGAGGTTGCTGTGAGCTGTGATGCCATAGCACTCTACCCATGGGGACAGCTTGAGGCTCCGTCTCAAAAAAAAAAAAAAAAGATTACAAAGTCACTGTGGAAGTGGCACACATCTTTATTACATTCCATAGGCTAAAACAAGTCACAGGTTCAACCCACACTCAAGGATGAGGGCTGAAATCATGGGGCCACTTTAAAATTCTGTGACCACACCAATGGCCACAAAATTGTTCAAGGCCATAAACATGTACATACTTGCAAGTATTTCTCTTTTTGCATTGCCTGCTGGAAAGCTCAGAGCTACAATTGTTGCTCATGTGTGGCAGGAGTTCAGAACCACCTGACGTGAGTTTTGTAGACTGAGTTTTTTCTTCCAGTGACAACTTCTCTTGACCTTGGTTCCAATTTATTTTATCTGGCTGCCTAGCAACTCTTTGTACCCCAATCTTTCTGACCCCCCAAAGGGCTGATAATGACAGATGCTCCTGTCTGCTCAGCATTTGGGCAGTGTTCTAAGGGCCTTACAGGAATTTTCTCATTCCATCATCTCAGGGACACCCATTGTACAGGTGAGATCACCGCACAGAGAGGTTGTAAGAGCTATCCCAGGACCACCAGCTAAGAGGGAGAGCATGGACTATAGACGGGCTCAATTCCAGGCAGTTGAATTTTAAAACTTGGGCTATACCCCTGTGTGCACTAGGCACCATCAACACTGGCAGGAAGACTGCAGGTATAAACCCCCTCCCCCAACTCTGAGCCCAGGGTTTGAAAGCAGGGCTGCCACTGGCATAAATAATCGTTTACAAATACCATCCACCACACATCGATCCAGGACAGGTCAGAATATGTTGCTTCAGGAAAACCTGCTCCCTCAAGTGGTGCCCAGTGGCCAGCCCAGCATGGCCTGATGAGGTCCACATACCAGGCCTGCTCAGACAGGGGCCTGGCTGGGCTCTGCACTCCTTCCAGAGCCCCTCACAGGGAAGACCAGGATCCCAGGGCCAAGGTGTTATCATAAACTAGTCAGGCCCCAGGTTCAATGCTTCAGATTCAATTAATAAACCTCTCATAGGTGTCTCTACTGTGTGCCCCCTGGCCTAAGTCAGGTGATGGGGACACCAGGTCATCACAAACCTTGTTTGTGCCCTCCAGGGGCTCCCAGGGTGGGGGAAGAGATAACTGCCAACAGAGAAGGCAGCCCACTGTGCTGGAAGCAGGCACTTAGTAGGTCCTCAGGAAGGGAGACTGAAGAGATTTTTGCCAGATGCAGGACCACATCTTGGGGATACTGACCTTTCACCTCTTATCCCATGTCTCAGCTGCCTCCTCAGCACATAGTCCTGAGTCTGGCTCAAATCAACCTATTGTTAGGACAACAGCTTAACAGGGATGAGCACTGACCAGGTACCTGGGTCCAAGGACTTGACTTACATTAATTCATAATTCAATGTGATCCCCATCTTACAGATGGTTAAACTGAGACACAAGAAATTGAATGAGCTGCCCAGAGTCTGGGGCTGAACTCAGGAGCTTGGGCCTGTCCCTTTGCAAACTCTGCAGCCTACATCCACACCCCAGTTCTATAATTGTCCAGGTAGCTGGGGAGCTGGAGTCTCAGTTTTCTTACCCATAAAATGGGAACGATCTCCCTTACCTTGCCAACCTGCTAGGGAAAGAAGGTAAAGGGAATGAACTGAGGCCAACATTCTGATGATTTTTTTTCTTAATTTTCTTTCAGGCTGGAGTGCAATGGCCCCATACCTCACTGCAACCTTAAACTCCTGAGCTCAGGTGTTCATCCTGCCTCAGCCTTTGAATAGCTGTGACTACACGCACACACCACCATGCCTGGCTAATTTTTTTCATTTTTTTGTACAGATGGGATCTTACTATGTTGTTCAGGCTGGTCTTGAACTCCTGGGATCAAGAAATCCTCCTGCAGTGGCCTCCCAAAGCACTGGGGTTACAGGTGTAAGCCACTGTGCCCAGCCTCTGATATGCTGAATGCTGAATCCAGGATCCCCCACCCACTCCATCCCAGCCTCACTCCAGGCAAATCCCAGGTAACATTCACTCTGCCTTAATCTTCCCCATTTGTTCCTTTCTTGCAGTCCTGTCATTTCTGTCCTCTTAAGAGGAATGAAGATGGAAAAACCCCATCCTTAGGGAGCTCTAAGGAACAGAGGATGGGGGCAGGGGCAGAGGATGGTGGACCTCAGGGTGCCCAGGGACATGGAAGTCAGCCTCTGGGGCATCAGTTTGTTCACCTGCCCCACAAGCTTGTGGTCACCTGTGGGTCCCAGGTAACTCATATTGAGGGCGCTGGTGAGGAAGGAGTCTGCGCATCCCTTTGTTTGCCCCTCACCCTCCGTCCAGCCTCCCAGGCAGAGTTGGCCTTGCTAGCTCCCTCAGCTCCCCCAGGATCGATGTAAGGATCAATCCCAATGGCTGGGTGGGGGCTGGGTGGGGGCCTCCTCTGGGAAGCCTCCTTCCTTTTCTCCCCGCCCTCTTTTTCCTCTCCCACCTCCCCCTTCCCTCTTCTTCCCCTTCTCCTCTGACTCCCACCATGGATTTGCTCTTGCTGCTTGGCAAGGGGATAAAGCTTTGTGGCTCTACCTGTCACAGTGATTCCTGAGTGCCACTAAGTGTCCTTGAGCATGTACTGTGTGTTTTGTCCCCATTCCACAGATGAAAAACTGGCTCTCCAAGGGCCAGAGATGTGGATCATGGGGTCTGGAGTTCTAATCTAGAACCTGTCCTTCACCTGCAGAGTGCAAAGCCTCTGACATTGAATAGGTGCTGATAGGAGCATGAGGCATTCCTGGGGGTGAAGCCCCAGAGGGCCAGAGTCCTAGGCCAGCTGCCCTGCAAACCAAATGCTTCCCAGAGCAGCCAAGCTGGGGCTCAGTCTCTCTGCTTATGAGATGGGCACATGATGAAGCCTCACCTGGGAGATGCAGAATTAGCCACAACAGTGCTGGACCCAATGGTTCAACACACATCCTCTCCACCCACTACCCATTAGTCCCTCCCCACTCCAAGGCAGCTGAGAGGTGCTGACTGTGGGAGGTACCTTGGACCTGCCTCAGTTTCCTCATTGGTAAAACAAGCAAAAGGGCAAGCAGATGACTTTTGGGGTCCCTCCCCAACCCATCCTCAGCCTGCTGGTGCCATGACCCCAAGAGAACCCCCTTTCCCTGGGACTGACATCCTCCCAGGGACCCTCCTAATGGGGCAGAGCAAGAAAGATGTCCCTGGTCTGTCACTGTTGACAGATTCCTTCCCCCAGGACTCTCACCTCTCTTACCTCCAGGCACAGGGTGGGTTTGAGGAGGGGGCTCCAAGAAGTTCTCCCTCCCTGCCATTCCCAGGGAAATGCTGCATCTTACCTCCAGGTGCACAGGGAGCTCAATAACAACAGAAACATTTTGTTTTGTTTTGTTTAAAGCGGAGGAGGAAGAAGAGAGGGAAACCCAGCAGCTCCAACCCAGCCAAGGTGTGGGGATTTATTATGGAGGCAATTACTGAACAGAGTGTCCAGGGACTGCTGGGTGGGGCAGGATGCTCATTAGGGAGGTGACTGAACAGCAATTACAGCTGTTTGCACTGGAGGGGAGGGCAGGGGAGAAGGGAGAGAGAAGAAAGGGAGAAGGGTGGGAGAGAGAGGGGAAGGGAGGAGGGGGAAAGGGAGGGGAAGAGGAGGAGAAGAGGAGGAGGGATAAGGGGAGAAGGAGGGGAGGAGAGGAGGAGGAAGGGATGAGAGGAGAAAGAGGGGAGGGGGTAAGAGAGAGGATGTCTAGAAGGAGAAGGGGAAAAGGACAGGGAGGAATAAGACTGTGGCAAGGATCCTTGGAGACCCCCAAACTGTCTTCACACTTAAAGAGCATCAAGTCCCTCCTTCTCCTTCCCAGAGGGAGAAACTGAGTCCCAGAGAGAAGTCCTACCTCTGATATCCCACAAATGGTTCTCCCTCTCCACTGCTTCTGGTCTGGGGCTCCCAAGTGAGGAGCTGGCATGGGGAGGGTGCCCAGGAGCTGGTACCTGCAGCCCCTCCATACCTGTACACACCTAGAGCAGGGCTCATTGACAGAATAAGGAAACCTGAGAAAGTGCAGGTTGAGCTGCCCCCCAACTGCCAGGATCTGGGGGGTCCTGGCCTTCCTGGGGTTGTCCCAAGGGCTGGAGAAGGGACCTTGAAGCAGGGACTGTCTATAACTGGAATCCCCCAGGATATTTACATTTTTAATTATTAAGGAAGCCTCTCTTCTGGGAAGAGGGGTGCTCAGGTGGTCTAGCTGAGGGCAGAGGCTGAGGTGGGTCAGGTTAGTGCTCAGCTGTGCAGCTGCATGGCTGGGACAGAGATTGAGCCCCTCTGAAGCACGGTGCCCAGTGTGGGTTTCATTGTGCCTGGGAAGTTGGAGGCCTGCAGAGTCTTGCTGACCATCCTTAGCCAGATGGGACACAAAAGACAGCTAGACACACGTTGGGGCTACCCAAAGCCCTGAAGTCTGTGTACCTGCTGGTGGCCCGGAAGCAATCTTAGAACTCCCCTGTGCCTCTGTCTTCTCATCTGAAAAATGGGAATAATTGGAGTTGCTGCCTCATAGCACACCCCCAGCTCACAGCCGGCATGGTAGAGTGGAGAGGAAGATGGAACTGGGACAGCTGGGTGCATCATTGTCCTTTGGGAATTGGAGGTTCCCACCCCTTGGGAAGAGAGAGGAGTGAGGCTGGTGCTGATTCAACAAAGGGAAAAAACAAGTTTCCTCTCTGCACAGGGTGACTCACCTGCCAAGCTCAGAATAAACAGCTCCCCTGACTGCCACACACACACACACAAACAGATAGAGGTGTGTGTGCCCATGCTATCCCCACATCTGGGGTTCCCCTCAGTTTTACATACTGAACAAGGAGGAGAATTGATTATTCAAAGGCCTCCCAGGACCCTCCCCAGTAAGTCTCTCAGCCTTGGAGGAAAAGCAATCTCCTCTTAGGCTGGCATTCAAGGCCTGACTGTGAATCTGCCCCCCCCCAAAATACTCAGCCTAGTTCAGTTTTATCTCATTGATTCATGCAACAAATATTTCTTTTTTTTTCTTTGAGACATTCTCAAGCTGTTGCCCTGGGTAGAGTGTTGTGGCATCATAGCTCACATCAACCTCAAACTCGGGCTTAAACAATTCTCTTGCCTCAGTTTTTCTATTTTTAGTAGAGATGGGGGTCTCACTTTTGCTCAGACTAGTCTGGAACTCATGAGCTCAAGCAATCCACCTACCTCTGCCTCCCAGAGTGCTAGGATTCCAGGCATGAGCCACTGAGCCCAGCCAACAAATACTTCCTAATGAAGGTCTGAGACATGCCAGCGTTAGGCTAATGCCAGACTCCTGTTCCCTGCTCCCCTTCTTCCTTAAATTACAAGGAGTCTTTTTGTCTCTTGATTTACCAATCTCACTGTAACTCCTATACATCCTATAAAACACATCCTCTAGGGCCTCTCCTCCAGGAAGAGGTAGAATGCCCTCCCACCCCAGGTGAATGGGGTTGACCGGGTGGTCTTTATTTCCCCCTCTCTGAGATGGGGAACTCCATAGGGAGGGGCAGGGGCTGAGCCCCCAGCTCTAGGGTGGGAGGTACACAGAAAGGTTTGTTAAATCCAGTGAATGACCCAGCTCCCATCTTCCACTCTAGGCAGACTGATTAGCCTGGGCCTGTCCCCTTCCCTCAGACCTTACTTCCCACTCTCTACCCAGAGGTACAAAAGGAAAGACGGATCTAAGGATGACAAGGATATGGGGGTGGTCTTTATTGGTGGGATGGGGTGAGCTCCCTTCTCCAGTTCTCTCTCCACCCAGCAGAAAGTGCGCTGGTATGTTTAGATAAATGGCGAGTTGATGAGGCCCAGCCACTCCCATACGGCGTCGGGCCAGGCCAGGCCAGGACCCGGCCGAGGCCCCAGGCCAGGCGCCAAGCAGCTGAATCCACCAAGGCGGGGTCCTCACCCCCTGCCCAGGCCTTGGTGTCTGTGTCTCCGAAGCGGGCGCTGGCCCAGGTCTGTACTCCCTGCTCTGTCCTCTTGTTTCCTCGGCTTTCAGGGTGCAGTCTCTGCCCCCAGGTGTCGCCTACGAAATCGGACTGCGCAGAGCTAGCGGCCCAGACCTTGGGCTGGGACGACGCCTAGAGACGCCCCGAGGGCAGCTTGGGCCCTCTGCATCTTCGGATTCCTACTCCGGGATCCACCATACACCTTGCAGCCAGGAGGACAGCTTGAAGAATTAAACATATGTATTTACATTTTTAATTGTCAAAGAAGCCTCCCTTCCGGGAAGCGGGGGGTAGGGGGGTGGGGGGGCGCTCGGGCAGTCTAGTGGAGGCCAGAGGCCGCGGTGGGTCGGGTTAGCGCTCAGCTACGCAGTTGCGCGGCTGAGACAGAGACTGAGACCCTCTGAAGCGCGGCGTCCCGTGCGGGTTTCGTTGCGCCCGGGAAGTCGGAGGCCTGCAGAGCCCGAGCGGCGTGCCACCAGCCCAGCCCGGGGTGGAGCGTCCTGGAGTTGGCTCGTCCCCTTTCCCCTCCGGGAAGCTGCAGCCCCTGCCTACCCGGCCCGGCCTCATTTTCCCCGCACTGCAAAGTGACACCAAAACGCAGTTTTCTCAGGACCTGCAAGTTGGGTGGGGGTGGGGGATAATTTCTACGGAGCCCAGAGAGAAAGATCCAGGTCCGAAGGAGAGAGCGTTGCTGGGCGCACACATCTGGCTGTGCGTCAGACTCCCAGCATTTGACCAGCACAAACAGGCCACACGCAGAGGAAGTCACAAACCGGAGCAAGCAGGACAAGAGGAGAGCGGCCAGACCTGAGCCCAAACCCGGGCATTGCCCTGGGAGCCCTCCGGTCCACAGACCCCAGCGTGTCACTTTATAGTAGGGCAACGGAGGCGCGGCCAGGGTGCCTGGTCCTCCCCTGAGTCTGCCCCAGGCCCTAGAGTTGGGGACCGGGGAGATGTCATTTCCTCCTCTAATTGTGTCCCTCGAACTGAACCCTGGGGCCCACAGAGGCCGAGCTGTTGAGGGAGGACAGACTAAGTCGCTAGGCCCAGGGACCCCCTGCCCGCCCCCTGTCCACTGCGGCTGCCCAGCCCTGGGGTCCCCGCGCAAACAGGAGCGTGTTCGCGGAGCGCGCGGCGGGAGGCGCGGGCCGAGAGCGATGAGGATTCGATGGAGCCGCACGCCGCTGCGGGGGCGACAGGGCCTGGGAGGCCGCGGGGATCGATCGGGCACAGCTGTCGCAGAACAGCCTGCGCGACCATCCACCCCACGGGCCAACGCTGCCCCAGCGCCCCGAGACCGCGAGCAGGAAAGCTGGAATGTTGGGCCCGCCAGGAGCGAAACCCCAACGTCTTGGCACCCCGGGTTGGGCGCTCAGGCAGTCCCCTCTCCTAAAGTCCGAGAATGGAAACTTGAGGTTTCCTCACTGAGCCCTACCGGTACCCCCGCCAGGCCGGAAAAAGTCTGGGTCCTTCCCGGTCAAAATTTAAATAAAGTCTCGCGACCCCGCCCGAACGAAGGCGGCTGGAGTAGACAGGAATACGCCGGCCGTAGCAGGCAGCACGGCCCAGATTTGGGGCGTCTGCGGGTTTAGGGGGCTGAGGTGGGACCTGTGCGGATCTAAGGCTGCGGCAGGGAGCGGGAGGGGGGCTTGCATTGCCGTTATCTATTAAAACCTCGGTCTAAGAAAAGGGGGAGGAGTGCGCAGCAACAGTGAACTTTCATTTCCCTGGGAGACAAATCGAATTAAACAATCAGTTGCCGACCCCGGAGGGGCTTGGGGAAGGCCTAGAAAAGGGAAACTTTGGGTATGTATCCTCCTCAATATTTTTAGCTGCGGTGAGAGGCCAGCAGGGAAGGCTGCGCGTTCAAGAAGGCGGCTGGAGGATACTGATTTAAAGCGGCAATGGGGCTTGGAGTGGGGGGAGAGTTTATACAGGAGGGAAATACTAAAACAATTCGGCCCCCAGGGCTAGAAGAAGGCCCAAGCCCCAGTCTCCCTCCGCTTGCTGGACTGTCCGAGCCCTAGGGTAAGCCGCAGGAGGCTGTGCTTTCTGGCTTCTCCCAGTTTGGGGCTAGGCACAGAGAGGGTTTGTGTTCTCCTGGGACAGCCCAGCACCTGCTGAGGCACCCCAGGTGCAAACATGGACTCTGGGAGTCAAACGCCAATTTTCTTGTAGGGAAAAATTGAGACCAGAGAGCCTGGGTTGTAGCCCAGGTTCCTGAGGGGCCAGGATGGGGTGCACCCAGTCCCATCCAGACCGCCCATCCCCCCTGCAGGCAATTTGCCTAATGACTTAAGATCGATCAAGGCCGAGCAGCCTGCCAGGTCCTGAAGCCCACTCAATTCTATTTTACTAATTAATAAAAGGCCACTGGTGGAGGAGTGCAGGCTTGGGGCCCCAGGGGGCCATGCTCCCTGTTTAGGGACCCAAAAATTTTTGCTTAGTCTCCCAATGGGAACTCAGCCTCTACAAGAAGCAAAATCCCAGTCTTTGGGGAACTCCAAGTCCCCATCAGCCTAAGGCTGGGGTGGGGGGGGACCCCATACCTGCATAAGTGTAATTTCCACCAGACTAGCACCCCCTTCCAAGTCTAGGGAGCTTGGGAATGGGTCACCGGGTGTCCTAAGGCAGCAAGGGACCAGACCCTTCCTCTCAAAGCTGCGGATCCACCTTTTTTCTTTCAGAACGGATGCCTTCCCTGTTAGAAAAGTCACACATGCT
Organism: Galagoides demidoff; assembly: GCA_963574575.1. Taxonomy (NCBI): domain Eukaryota; kingdom Metazoa; phylum Chordata; class Mammalia; order Primates; family Galagidae; genus Galagoides; species Galagoides demidoff. The sequence goes on from CAUYQV010184536.1 coordinate 10,082, forward strand.
TGTTACAAAACATGAAAAATACAATTGAGCCATAGGAAATACTTTTGAAAAGGAAGCCCACATAATCCCAACCCCTGCCCCTACCCCATGGAGCTCCCTGTGGTTGGCATTTTGGGAAAACTTTCTTCCGTCTTCGTGTTTTCCCACCCAAAGAGACCCCTCCAGCCCCCACCTGGTCTGGGCTTCCTTGAGCCTGGGATGCTATCATTTTATGGCGGCTGATTGATTTTTAGATCCCATGATTATTTTTAATTATCTGTGATTGTTGGAGGGTGAGATTGAGGAGCCCTGGCTAGGGCACAGCACAGCCAGACTCTGAATCTGCCCCAGGGGGTGGGGGACACTCTGCCATTCAGACCTACCCCTCTCTCCCCACCTCCATTTCCCACCTAGAAGATAGTTGTAATTATGTAAACTACTCAAATTGTAGGTAGACCCTGGAACTGAAATGTCCAAGGACCTAGACTGGAGTGTGTGTGGCACTTGGACAGACTTAGGAAGCAGGTAACCCTACCATCACCACCTGCACCCTCTACCTGAGGTCTGAAGTGGTATAGAATTTGGTGGTGTGACTCCACTCTCTGCAGCTGGGGAAGGAGAGATTGTGTGCCTGGTTAACATTGGACACTTCCTCAATGCTGAGTCCTAAGCACTAACAGGAGTTCCTTTAACCCTATCCCACCCCAGGACTTACATCAGGACACTCTATTACCTGATCTTTCTAACCTACAAGTCCAGATCATGTTGCTCCTTTATGCCCTCCAATTCAGAGCTAGTCTCCTCTCCTTTCCCTTTCTGGTCAATATAGACCCACCTCCAGCCCTCAGATGGGGCAGCTGGAAAGACCCCCTTCCTATATCACAGAAAAGGAAACTGGGATACAGAAAAAGCCCTGCTATGAGGTTACAAGCCTAGTCACAGTTCAGAAAATCACATCTCCAATGTGTAACCATGTCTTGGGGAGAGGGGGCTGGTGATTATGTTGAAGGTCCGAGGCCTGTGACAGGGGGCATGGGGGTGTCCAAAGGTTTGCATGTAGTGAAGAGGGAGCCCCTCCACTCCCAGCTTAGAGCTCTTGGTTCTGCCCACTGAGATGGGGGATGGGGACCCCAGTAGAAAGCTCTCTTAACTTTACCCTCTTTCCTCTTCTAGAGAATGGGCAGCAGTGGGGGAGCATATATAGGATGAGGAGGGCGGGGCTGAGTTCAGGACCCTCTCCTCACCATAGACTCTGGCCCTAAGATGGGAGTACTCTCTAGGTTCTGGCCTGGCCACTGTGGAACCCCCTCCTTGATCTCTATGTCTTACTCCACTGGAGGGATCCCATGGGGGAGGGTGAGAAGCCCCCCATTTATCACAGTTATCACAGAACCTGAGTCTCCCTGTCTCCAGGTGGTGAGGAGAAGGGGTGTCTTGGTTCGCCCATCCAAAGAAGATGCTTGGGGGACAAAGAAGAGTTAGCAGCAGGGACTTCTCAGGAAACAGAATGAGCATCCTCAGCTTCCCTGGGCTGGAGGGTGACAATGGCTCTCTCATGTTATCCTCAGCCTCCTGGCAACATGTAGAAGGGCCCTGGAGTTGGAAGGGGCCTTTGGCAATCCTGAGGCCAGGTATTCCATTGCACAGTAGGTGAAACTGAGGCCAGGTGCTCACACATAGGACAGATCCTAACACCTGCAGAGAGTGCCCCTGACCGGGCCTACTTTCCTCGTGTGAGTGGGCTAGGACTCCAGAAGTCTGCGGGGAGGAGGAGCTGAGCTTGAAGAGGTCCGCCACGTCCTGGGGGGTTGTTTCAGTGAAGGGGACACTGAAGGCTTCCCTCCAGTCACACTCCCAGGAACTCTCTGGAGATGAACTCAGGAGCACCAGGCAGGAAAGTAACATTCCGGACTCTCTGGAAAGAACCGAAAAAAAGAGGCACGAAATTAGAGACCAAGAGACCAGGCTCCCAGCCGGACCTAGGCGTAGTCTGTTTTCATACCCTCATCCGTTGTCCGCCCAGGGGGCGCGGACGGACGCAGAAGCAGGGGACCACAGAATTCCACGGTCTAGTGGACACCGGCCTGCCTGGCGTTTGAGGGGGCACAGGCGGGAGGAGAGCGAGACAGCGGCGGGAGCCGGTGGGCGGGGGCGCTGACGTCAGACTCGGGCCCCGGCGCCGGCGGCCGCTCCCCCGCCACATCCTGGTGGCCGCGCTCGCAGCCGGGCCGGGCTGAGCGCCGCACAGCGCCTCACCGGGGTGAGGGCGGGAGCTATGCAGCGGCTTTGAGCGCGCCGGGCCGGCGCCTAGGAGCGCGCGCGGCTGGCGGGCGGCCGAGCATGGAGCTGAGCTTGGAAAGCCTGGGGGGCCTGCACGGCGTGGCCCACGCGCAGGCGGGCGAGCTGTTGAGCCCCGGCCACGCGCGCTCGGCGGCGACGCAGCACCGCGGCCTGGTGGGGCCCGGGCGCCCAGGCCTGGTGGCCGGCATGACGAGCCTGCTGGACGGCGGCGGTGGCAGTGGCGGAGGCTCCGGGGGCGCGGGCGGCGCAGGCACCGCGAGTGGCGGTGCCGACTTCCGTGGGGAGCTGGCGGGACCGCTGCACCCGGCCATGGGCATGGCCTGTGAAGCGCCTGGGCTGGGCGGCACCTACACGACGCTCACGCCCCTGCAGCACCTGCCGCCGCTGGCGGCGGTGGCCGACAAGTTCCACCAGCACGCGGCAGCCGCAGCCGTGGCCGGGGCGCACGGTGGCCACCCCCACGCTCACCCGCACCCAGCGGCCGCGCCGCCCCCGCCACCCCCGCCGCAACGCCTGGCAGCCAGCGTGAGCGGTAGCTTCACCCTCATGCGCGACGAACGCGCTGCGCTCGCCTCTGTGGGCCACCTCTACGGGCCCTACAGCAAGGAGCTGCCCGCCATGGGGTCGCCACTGTCGCCGCTGCCCAATGCTTTGCCTCCAGGGCTGCACGGTACCCCACAGCCCCCGCCGCCGCCGCCGCCCCCGCCATTGGCTGCCTATGGTGCGCCAGGCCACCTGGCTGGGGACAAGCTACTGCCTCCCGCCGCCTTCGAACCGCACGCCGCGCTGCTGGGACGCGCAGAGGATGCGCTGGCCCGCGGGCTGCCCGGAGGCGGCGGCGGCGCAGCCAGCGGCGGAGCGAGTGGAGGTGGCGCCGCTGGGCTGCTGGCGCCGCTGGGCGGGCTGGCGGCGGCCGGGGCTCACGGTCCGCACGCGGGAAGCAGCGGCCCTGGCGGGGGCGGCAGCGGCCCCAGCGCGGGCGCTGCTGCAGAGGAAATCAACACCAAGGAGGTGGCGCAGCGCATCACCGCGGAGCTGAAGCGCTACAGCATCCCGCAGGCCATCTTCGCTCAGCGGATCCTGTGTCGCTCGCAGGGTACGCTCTCCGACCTGCTGCGCAACCCCAAGCCCTGGAGCAAGCTCAAATCCGGCCGTGAGACCTTCCGCAGGATGTGGAAGTGGCTGCAAGAGCCCGAGTTCCAGCGCATGTCGGCACTGCGCCTCGCAGGTAGGAGCGCGGCACGCATTAGCTTGACCTCGGGGCGACGGGTGGTCTTGGTGCTCCCCAACATCGAGAGCCGTCCGGGCCAGCTTCCCAGGTTCGGACCAAGCGCACTAAGCCAGCCCGAAACCTTTAGCCCGAGGCTAACCTGTGATCTGCAACCTGAGCCCCTGTCGGTTTATACAATCTCCAAAAGAGAGAAAGGGATTGTGCCATCTTCCCCTGCCCCCATCGCCTCCTCTGCACTTTCACGAACGAATAGGGGTTCTCTACTCCCCGTTTAGACTCTGAAAAGGGACCAGGCACCTCTCTAAAACAGCCCTCAGGGTAGCTCATTGTGTATGTATGTGGTTTTTGTGTGAGTGTACACAAACGCGCGGGATGTAGGGAGGGAGCTGTGTCCCCCGACGAGCTCCTGTAGTCAGCTTGAGTGCCACTTCCCTCTTCCCAAAGGGTCCTGGAGGGGGGCCACTGAGCCTCCAGTCCCAAACCTCTGAGCTCCGAGACAGTGTACTAGGTAGGCGCCGGCTCTGTGGCAATAGAGGCCGGGCCAGCGCTCAGCCCCCGGCCCAGCGCGCGCTTCTTTGTAATTCGGCCTCGGCGATCGATAGCCCCCTCCCCCTTCTGGCCGCTGGCAAAGGTCACTGGAGAATGGGCGGGGGAGGGGCGGCCCGGGGGGACCCTTGGTCAGCGCCGCCCGCAGGCCTTCACACACCGCGACTTCTCTCCTGGCTCCAGGGCGCGCGCCCAGCCTGCCTGCCTGCCTTTCGGTTTTCTGTCTCTCATTTCTACTTCTCTCCTTTCTCTCCGGACAAACTGGTCTCCATTTCTCGCTTGTTTTTCCACTCAGTCTTTCTCTTGTTCTTCCCCATGCTTTCTTCTCGCTTTCTGTCTCTGTCTCTGTGTCTCTGTCGCTCTCACTCACACTCAGCCACCGACCCCTTGGGGACCCCCGCTCTCTCCTCTCTCCCAGCTGAGAACAGAAGTCCACACTTGCCCCTAGAGGGGCAGCCGGGCCAGACCCTCATTTCCTGGGGATTAGTGTGGGGTGGAGATACAAGAGAACCCCCGGTCTAAGTGGGCGACCTCTTTTTTCCTGGCAGTGCTGGGGAGGAGGCTGCCTACCCCAGCCACAGGGACAATAGCTGCCGTGGTTGGCGCCTGATCGATCGCTACTCTAAGCACAAGGGCGAGAAGGGCGGGAACAGGAGGAGGCTTTAGGAGGAGCCCCACTAAGAAGGATGTTGTGGGGAGCTGTTCCCCAGCTTTCCCAGCCACACAGGGGGGCATGTAAGAGACAGCAAGTGTTGGAGGATGAAGAGGGCCTTCTGTTATTCCTCCCCAGCCAGCCATTCCCTCCCCCCACCCTAGGTGTATTGGACAACCTCCAGGAGCCTGTACCCACAGACAGGCCTCAGTTTCCCCCTTCTGCTTCTGCAGAGTAAGATAATTAGCTGGAACTTCTTATGGGATTTTTTTTTTGAGACAAGTGTCACTATGTTGCCCTTGGTAGAGTGCTGTGGCATTACAGCTCACAGCCACCTCAAAGTCTTGGGCTTAAGCAATTCTCTTGCCTTAGCCTCCCAAGTAGCTGGGACTACAGGCGCCCACTACAACGCTGGGCTATTTTTTGTCGTCGTTGTTGTTGTTATGGTTGTTTAGCAGACCCAGGCCAGGTTTGAACCGCCAGTCCTGGTGTATGTGACTGGTACCCTAACCACTGAACTATGAGCGCTGAGCCATTCTTATGGGATTCTTAAATCCCTGACTTTGGGGCAGTTAACTAAGTGCCCAGAGAGGTCCAAGTTAGAAACGGCTACCAGAACCTAGACAGTCTTATATAAGGGTAGGATCTGCTCTGTCCTGCCCCTGTGACATATGCAGTGATGCAGCCTGCAATCTACAGTGTGGCTGACCTCAGGGGTGCAGAGAGCTCACCCTATGTGCAAGGCTAAAGGTATAGCTCTAACTTGTTAGATACTGCTGCTGCCACCTAGGGCTTATATATTGGGACACCCCTCCACCTACAGCCTCCTCACCAGTGTATATATTTGAGGGACATTGTCTCCCCCACAGGCATACCTGAAATTCACAAGACTCTCTTTTCCTCACCTTCACTTTATGTAACTAGCATGATGCATTAGCCATATTTGAATACTAAATTTTGGCTACACAAAAGATCAGCTTGAGCATCACAGAATGAGAGGCCACAGGTGAGAAGTCCCTTGAGGGTTCCTGCTGCCTGGTGAGCAGCACCAGCCCTGCTCAAAGACCACCAAGTGACATTCCCTGGATCTGTGTTTGCTTCTACCTATCCGACCTACCGGACGGCCACCCAGGCCTTCCTGTCAAAAGTGCAATTACAGATGGAGAAATTGAGGCCAAGTTTTCCTCTCAGCATTGTCCCTCCCTTTGTGTGGCAATGGTGAACAGTTTCATCTCTCTGAGTCTTGATTTCCCCAATGGGAGTTACTTCTTTTTTTTTTTTTTTTGAGACAAAGCCTCAAGCTATCCCCCTGGGTAGAGTGCCATGGCATCACAGCTTACAGCAACCTCCAACTCCTGGGCTCAAGCGAATCTCCTGCCTCAGCCTCCCAAGTAGCTAGGACCACAGGCACTCGCCACAACGCCTGGCTATTTTTCCGTTGCGGTCGTCATTGTTATTTGGTGGGCCCGGGCTGGATTCAAACCTGCCACCTTAGGTGTATGTGGCTGGCGCCTTAACCACCTGAGCCACAGGCGCTGAGCCCCCAATGGGAGTTAAAATAGCTGCCTTTGCAAAGTAACATGGGAGATGGTGTGGGGAGGTGAGTGGGCACTGAGGCTGAGCAGGGCTCTGTGATGTTGCAGGCAATAAATCGGGAGCAGCGGCTGTTCTCCAGCTTCCCTTGGTGGCTACCCACGTCGTGGGTCGGCGACCGGCCTTGCAAATCCTAACTGTCCAGTTCACCCCAGCCCTGAGCTCATGCCCGCCTCTGGCAAACTCCCTCCCACCAGGATGTTAGAGGTGGCTGGGTGAGGGCGGGCAGGGTAATTAGGCTCTGGCCAAGGCCTTTAGTTCCGGTTGCTGCGCAAATGAAAAGTGGTTAAGTGGCGGCAAATCGCGGTGGTTGAGGGGAGGCGGCGGTGGAGGGAGTTTGCACTCTCTAGCGCGCACCGGTAGCGCCAAAGTCCCTGCCGGCGCCCGACCCGCTCACCCACGACGAGAGAAATCTGTCCCCTGCGCACAATTCGACCCAGTAGCGGAGGACTCCCTGCCTTTCCTCTTCACACGTCTCCGTCCAGGGCGCCTCCCCAAGGTCTCCTCCGCCAACTTTCCTCCCTGAGTCCGCCCCTGGAGCGCTTGCCCGCTACCTGCCTCCCCACTCTCTCAGACTCTGTCTGGAGCTGCTGCTGGGTGTCCCCAGAGGCGCTCGGGCCAGGAGAGAGACAAGGACACGGAGGGAGAAAGACACGTTTGTACAGATGAACAGAACGGGGAAGAAGCAGACATGAGAGTAGGTGGGGAGGAAGAAAGGAAGAAAAGCGGAGAAAGACAGACGGACAGAGACAGAACAAGATGAAGCGGGAGAGAGAGAAACAAAAAGGAGAGAGGGAGTGGGGAGAGAAAAAGAAACCAAAATTGAAAGGAACAGAGGAAAAGAAAGACAAAAAGAGAGGGGGAGAGACAAAGAAAAAGAGAGACAGGAAGTGGGGATCACTGTCCTGTGGCTGGAGGACCCCTCTGTCCCCCAGCCCATGGACCTCTGTCCTCACCCAGGGCTAAAGTGCAGCATCCGCCCTTCTTCCAGGATGGGGACAGAGGAGGAGAGGGGAATGGGATGCTTCTTTGTTTCATCAAAGCACCCAAGAAATCTCACAACAGACTTTGGAGTCCCTGACCCCACTGCCTGGTCTGTGTGCCTCAGTTTACCCATCTGTAAATTGTGAACGGGAAGCTGGGTTCTGTTCGATTCTGGGCTGTCTAGGCTCCCATGGGAGAAAAGACTCCCACCACAGGGTCCACTGGAGTCCCACAGAGTGAGAGCCACCTCCTCATCAAAACCCTCTCTTCTTCCCCATCTCAAACAGTAATTATGGGAGAAGGACTGGGGATAGGGTGGGTGGACTCCTCAGCGGGGGTGGGGGTGGTCGATGAATTCGAATTACCGTCTCTAATTCATCACCCTTGCTGGGTCGATAGCTTTGGCCATCTTAAAATATCGTTTAAATTGCAACTCTGGAGGAAAACTATTTTTTGTAACTGATCAGGGAAAAAAAGAATATATGTATATGTGTGTATACATATATATAAATAAAATAAAATTTTAAACAGAGATAGTTAAAAGAATGGCCAGTTTCCTGTTGGCACCATTATAAGACTGGAACTCAGAATCCTTGGGGAATGGTAGAGATGAGGGGAAACAGACTGGAAGGGACTTGGGGTAGATGGGATGCTTTGCTCCTGGACAGAACAAATTGTCTTAAAGACAAAACCTGGAGCCCTTTCTGGAATCCAGCGCTGATGGCTCTGAGTGCAGTAACAGCACAGTGACAGTGCAGCTCCGTCTGGTTGGCAGTTAACAAACGAGTAGGGTGTTGCTGGGGTTGGAGGTCTGGAAGAGATGCTGATGGAAGGGAAGAAGAGGCAGAACAGTCTCCCCTACCTAGGCTAAGACAGGCCCTGCCACCCCCACCTCCTTCTCCTAATATGCTGCCTACACACAGATGTTGAAATGTGGAGTGGGGTTGAGGGAGGCTGTCAGCAGCTGTACAACTCAGCCAAGAAAAATCCAATCTGGAAGTCTCCTCGCAGGGACAGCTGTCTGTCCCCCTATAAGCACTCAGAACCCCCTCACTCTTAAAGACCCCTCTGCCTTCTATAACAACCTCACCTCGCACTGCACAGAGTTCACATATCTTACAGATATCCCAGAAAAAAAATGCCCCAGCCCTACTAGGAGTCAAGGGGCTTGCCTTGGCCTCCCCTGGGCTTCATCCCTCACTGGTTCTGGGCAAAAGGGCCTGAGCCTCAGTTTCCTCATCTGAGAAATGGGCAGAATTAAATGACACTCAGAAGAGAGGGCAGAGTTGTGAAGGGGACATTGTAGGCCCCACAGGGGTGCATGGAGTGGTTAGACTACATCCAGGACTGGGAGTGCCAGACACCCTGTGCTCAATGCCCACGGTGACTCGGTGTCCCCAAACCAGCCCCTTCCTCTTAACCTCAAGGCCCAGGAAGGACATTGCCTCCCAGGCAGAGGGGGAGGGAGAGGAGGCAGGCTCTGAGGTAGAGAGGGGGCTAGCTGGATACCCCAAACCCTCCCTCTTCTTGGCTTATCTGTCAGGAATAAGAGATGGAATCATCTGGAATGACCCTTCAAACTGGATGCAATCTCTGTGCCCATTCTGTAGACCAGCAAGCTGAGGCATAGAGAAAGAAAGATGTTTGCCAAAGCCACACAGCCCAGGTTCCTACAGGGGGAGAACAGCCACAGCTCCCCCAGCAGTAAAATGGGCTGCTAGGAATGTTCAGCCCCTCCCATAGGGGTGGGATGAGGGTGAGTCTGGTGGAGCTAAAACTAGGCTTGAAATGCCCACATTCCCTGACTTTCTGCAGAGGTGAAGGGGACTGCTCAAGGCAGATGGCATTTGGGGGACAAGGGCTAGGAGATGAAGCCCAGAACAGCAGAAGAAGGGGGGTTTACAAACAGCTTGGGTGATTTCCTGGTGAGTGGCAGGTGACTAGCTCCACCTTTCTTCCTTACAGGAGCCACATCTTTTAGGGGGTTTGAGTCCTGTGTTCCTCTTCTGGCTCCCCTAGGGTGGCAGTATTGTGAGCACACTGCGTCCCCTCTCCTCTTGGAGATTACTGGAAACTGTCAGAAATGAGGGGTGTGAGCCAGGTCCAATTTGGAGCCAACCCGATCCCCCACCTTGTTCTTCCTGGTGAACCCTCCCCCCCAGTGTCGAACCCTCCCCCCCAGTGTCAGCCCCAGACCCAAAAAGCCCCATTCTGTAATTATATCAGAGCTGGAAAGATGGGACACTCGCCCACACACCACAGTTAAGCCCATAGATGCATTGGGGGTGTTGATTCCATAGCAAGGGACTGGACCTGGCATTTGGCTCCTTTATTCTGAAGACCCCTTAGTGCAAAGCCCCAGAACTAATCAAGACTTTCCATTCCATTCTTTTCCCTGGATCTCTCTCCCAGTCTTTTCTTCTCTGTCAAACATTACCACTCTAGTCTAAATAAACCACCACCACTGGCATCCTCCTCCTCTTCCTGGCTGGTCTCCTAGCCCTATTCCCACCCCTTGCTGTCCTGTGCCGCACAGCCTGAAGTGGCTTTTTATGGCCACTTGGGGGTTTGATCCCCTGGTTAGCATGCTGCCTCAGAGCCAGTATCCTGTAGATACTCTGGCAACACCTTTCAGTGCCCTAATCCTCCAGCCTCCTGCATGGATGTGGGAGGGTGCTTCTGGCTAGTGGGACCTGCAGGGACAAAGGCTGAAGGCAAGAAAAGTCCAGAGTAGCTGTGAAGAGTGAGGGTGGCCCCCACAATCTCTTTGCATGTACCTGGCAGGGGAGTTCAAACTGGTTTGAATCATGTTCTTAATTAAATATGGACCCTGATCAATAGGGAAGGCAGCACTAGTAGAGGAGAGAAAGGCTGATCTGGGAACCAGGAGTAGCCTGGGAGACTCGTCTGACCTTGGGCAGTGTGGGGACACTTATACCTCAGTTTCTCCCCTGCCAGACAAGTGCAGATGTTGGTAGGGCTAGGAGACAGTTGGCACTCTCTTCCCTTTGGAGTCTTGTGCAGGCAGCTCTGGGGGACACTGGAGGACCCCTCTGGCTTACAGAGTCAGGCCACAAAGCCACAGATTTACAGCAGAGAGAAAGAGGGACGAAGAGACTTGGCTGTGGAGAAAGGTACACTTGGCGCAGGCATAGCATGCATGGGAGCACAAGTGTAGATGCCCACATTCACACTAGGATAGGTCTGCAGACATGGGCTTATGACCCCCAACTGCCCTTGCATGGGTCTGACAGATGAAAGGCCATAGAGCAGGTATGGGGGCACCTGGAAGAACCCCCATCTCTCCTGGTGGCAGCCACTCTACTGTTCATAGATATGAGCAAAACCTGTGCCTGGCAGCTGGGAGTGGTCCTTGCACCCTCAGCTTTGGATGCCAGACCACTTCTCAGGGCATTTGAGCAGATGCTGCCCGACCTTCTCCCTAGGGATGTTGGGAAAGTCACTCATGCTCACAGAGACTGGGGGTAGGTGAATAGAGGACTCTGGATATGGGAACCATGAGTTTCCAAGTGCCCTTTTGCATCCAGGGACCCATCAGAGGGGATATCTGCACCTCAGTCTTGCCCACTGGGTCCGTCCTCAGCGAGGTTAGGCATTCCTTAAGCCCAAAAGCACGCAGAGCGCACCTGCCCGCCTCAGCTTGCCAGGATCTGGATTCACACGGCCGGTGCTAAGAGATCTGAGATCCCCACACTGCACACCCGTGGCCATGAGTCACCTGAGTAGGTGCCCACATCCCATCCCCTGGAAACTGCACCTCACTCAGGCAGCCTTTAGGCCTCCTTCCCAATGAGCAGGAGCCCAAGAGTGTGCTGCCAGTGTGCTCTGTGCTCGGCTCCAGCCCTGTGGAAGCTCAAAAACTACTCCTGTTCTCTTCCTTCACCATCCTTCTGTTTTTTCCCATCCCTGGTTTTTTGTTGTTGTTTTCTGTTTTGTTTTCAGTTTTGTTTTTTTTTGCAGTTTTTTGGCCAGGGCTGGATTTGAACCTGCCACCTCTGGCATATGGGGCCCATGCCCTACTCCTTTGAGCCACAGGTGCCACCTCATCCCTGTTCTTTTTTTTTTTTTTCTTTTTTTGTAGAGACAGAGTCTCACTTTATCACCCTCAGTAGAGTGCCTTGGCATCACACAGCTCAGGGCTATTTTTTTGTTGTTGCAGTTTGGCTGCTGGGTTTGAACCCGCCCACCCTAGGTATATGGGGCCAGCGCCCTACCCACTGAGCCACAGGCGCCACCCCCTGTTCCTAAACATTAAAAAAACTATATTGTTTTAAAATAGGTGACACAGGCTTGGCGCCTGTGGCTCAAGCGGCTAAGGCGCCAGCCACGTACACCTAAGGTGGCGGGTTCGAATCCAACCCGGGCCCACCAAACAACAATAATGGCTGCAACAACAACAAAAAAATAGCCGGGTGTTGTGGCGGGCGCCTGTGGTCCCAGCTACTTGGGAGGCTGAGGCAGGAGACTCGCTTGAGCCCAGGAGTTGGAGGTTGCTGTGAGCAGTGAAGCCATGGCACTCTACTCAGGGGGACAGCTTGAGGCTCTGTCTCAAAAAATAAAAAC
>CAUYQV010184542.1:0-15709 GCA_963574575.1 Galagoides demidoff
TGTTGCAATTGTCATTGTTGTTTAGCTGGCCCAGGCTGGGTTTGAACCCAGCAGCCTTAGTGTATGTGGCTGGCACCATAACCACTGTGCTATAGGCGCCAAGCCAAACCTAGCACTTTGAGGCCAGGAGTTCAAGACCATCCTGGGCAACTTAGGACCCCAAAACATGGAACCCCAAATGCTCCTTGAAGTACAGTTTTCAAAATAGGTTTTGTTTTTTTTTTTTGAGACAGAGCCTCAAGCTATCCCCCTGGGTAGAGTGCCATGGCATCACAGCTCACAGCAACCTCCAACTCCTGGGCTCAGGCGAGTCTCCTGCCTCCGCCTCCTAAGCAGCTGGGACTACAGGTGCCCACCACAACGCCCAGCCATCTTTTGGTTGCAGCCATCATTGTTGTTTGGCGGGCCCGGGCTGGGGATTCGAACCCACCACCTTAGGTGTACGTGGCTGGCGCCCTAGCCGATTGAGCCACAAGCGCCGAGCCTTTTTTTTTTTTTGAGACAAGAGTCTCAGTATGTTTCCCTTGGTAGGGTGTTGTGGAGTCACAGCTCACAGCAATCTCAAATTCTTGGGCTTAAGTGATTCTCTTGCCTCAGCCTCCCAAGTAGCTGGTTCTACAGGCACCCGCCACAACGCCTGACTATTTTTTGGTTGTAGTTGTCATTGTTTGGCAGGCCCAGGCTGGATTCAAACCTGCTAGCTCTGGTGTATGTGGCTGGCACCCTAGCCGCTGAACTATAGGCACTGAGCCTCAAAATAGGATTTTTAAAAAGATGCTCTTCAGAATGACATGACTACCTAAGCTTCCCTTCCAAAATATTCTTAGTGGAAAAGTAAATACTTACTTTTATAGGATATAGTTTATATTTCTCCAGTTTTGTTAGTCTGGGATTTTCTTTTTTGGAAAGTTGAAATTAGGGTCCATAGATAAAGTCTCATATAAAAACCAGTTAAACAAAAAAGTAATAACCCAGTTAATGGCAAATCTTATTTAATAAGTCACGGTGCTAAAAACCTGCTTTTATGGGTTGGATTTTTGGTTTTTGTTTTTTCTTTTTTTGGTAGAGCAATGCAAAATTATAGTTTTGTGATTTTAATTACAAAACCTTTTCCAGTTAACATTCTTGCCAAAGAAATAGCAGGTTGAGTGACTATAAACATTATATAGGTTGCTTGATTTAACTTAACAAAGCAAACACAAATCCTGACATTTTCCAGCATAATTCACCATAATCTGTTTAGGTGTCTTTGAAATATCATTTGGGAAAGGAAAATCACACTGTATGTGTTTGTTTCATAATGTATGATTCTCAGATGGCAGTTAAACAGGGAAACCAACTGCAGATGCAAGTCCATGAAGGGCACCACGTCCTTGATGAAGCCTCAGCCCCAGTTGCAGCAGAAAAACGACTAGCTGCCAGGGCAGGGAAAAAGCCACTTGCACATTATTCTTCACTGATGAGAGTTTTGGGATCAGATATGAAGACCCCAGAGGAGCCTACAGCTCAGGTATGAAGGTTATGGACCTTCTGTCTGTCCAATTTTCTAACCTCATGTCTCACTGTTGATCTACCATCTGTATATTCATCAAAGATTTGGGAGCTAATGGTCACCACCCCCCTCTTTGACTTTTTGAAATTGGTAATAGTGCTTCACTTCTGGAAAAGGAAGACCAAGATAGGATAGGTACTTTGTTTTCCTTGAATACTCCTTCATGCTATGACTTTTTAAAACCGTGTGCTTATATAATTTGACAAAAAAAAAAAAAACTTAAAATAATACATTTCAGGGAAATTATTTTAAATAAGAAATAGTAACCTCCAGCGTCTTGAATTGTGTTTTTTCCCAGTTGTTTCCACTTGCTCCATGTGACACAGACCAGCCTCAGGACAAGCCCCCAGAATGGTTCACAAGATACTTAGAAACAGTGAGTGTTCTCTCTGGCTTGGGTTTTAGCAGCAGTGTTGGTGCAGGAGGAATGTGGGAGAAACAGAAAGCTGATGGCTGCTGGCCTCTGGTACAGGTGAAGGGAGAGTGGTAACTAATATTTCTAAACTTAGAACAGTGCTAGTCAAGAAAACCATGCGAGGGGTCCTCAAAACTTTTTAAACAGGGGGCTAGTTCACCGTATCTCAGACCGTTAGAGGGCCGAACCGCAGGCCCTGGGATGAGTCGGCTGCCTAAGCAGGACAGGCAACGGCAGCAAAAACACCTAGTAGGCTGGATAAATGTCATAGATGGAGTGCATGTGGCCCATGGACCATAGTTTGAGGACGCCTGCTCTATATAACGAAGTACCAGAAAAAGAAGTCTAAATCTAGACATATAAGGGACAGGGACAAATCTCTGTGCTTAATAAGGAAGACATTCTAGCACTCTGGGCGGCCAAAGTGGGACGATAGCTTGAGCTCAGGAGTTTGAGACCAGCCTGAGCAAGGGCAAAACCCCGTCTCTACTAAAACTAGAAAAATTAGCAGGACATCGTGGTGAGCACCACAATAGTCCCAGCTACTTAGAAAACTAAGGCAGAAGGATCTCCTAAACTCAATTTTTTTTCTTTCTTTCTTTTTTTGAGACAGAGTCTCAAGCTGTTGCCCTGAGTAGAGTGCCATAAGATCACAGCTCACAGCAACCTCCAACTCCAACTCCTGGGCTCAAGTGATTCTCCTGCCTCTGCTGCCCAAGTAGCTGGGACTACAGGCACCTGCCACAACACCCAGCTGTTTTTTGGTTGCAGCCGTCTTTGTTTGGTGGGGCTGGGCTGGATGCCAACCTGCCAGGTCAGGTGTATGTGGTTGGCGCCTTAGCCGCTTGAGCCACAGGCACTGAGCCCTGAACTCAGAATTTGAGGTTGCTGTGAGCTAGGCTCAGCACAGCACTCTAACTTGAGCAAGAAAGTTGAGATTTGTCTCAATAAAAGAGAGGGAGAGAAGAATGAAGTTGAAAATGTGCTCATCAAAAGGATTTCTTGGTATTTTCTTTGAACCAGTTTAACTGTGGTTTTTGCTACATTTCTGTCCATTCAGTAGCTATAGTTTATTATGTTTTTATGTTACAGGAGAGATAGTGAGGGTTCAGATCTAGTGATATCTTCAATCTTTCTCTGTATTGGAACTTAGCATTTTTTCTCATCTGTTCTGTATTCTAGTTCAGAGAGCAAGTGGTTAAAGAAACAGTTGAAAAGCTTGAACAGAAATTACATGAAAAGCTTGTCCTTCAGAACTCATCCTTGGGTTATCCCTCAGAAGTCTCAATGCCTATTTCAGAGGAAACACTGTTTTTGCCAGGAAACCAGTTTAGCTGGCATATTCCTTGCAGCAGCTGCCAAAGAAGGATTGTTGGTGTGCGCTACCAGTGTAGGTAAGCAGTCACTTGCAAATAGGTACCTGTTGCTAGACCTTAGAGCACTTGCTTTCTGCCTTCTGAGTAGATAAAGGGAAATTGGGTCTAGTCTGTCTCTGAGCATCAAACATACTAACTCTGAGTAAGAAGCATGAGCTATTCGTCACAAACATACATGGTGAATTGAGGGTAACTATTCATATTATTGTATTAGATATACATTTGAATGAACAGAGTCAGGCAAAATTATATTCCCCCAAACAAAATTAGATCATTAAGGGCAGTTAATCTATTGTTCAAATTTTTTTTTAATCTTGCCTCCTCCCATAGATTGAGAAATGGGTATGGCTTAAATGTTATCTTTATTTTATTAATGAGGAAAATTGAGGCATGGCATAGTCAGGTGACATGCTCAAGTTACCAACTACCTAGTAATAGAGCAAATAGAGAAGTCTGGTCTTCTATCTTCCTACCTAGGTACTTCCTACTCTGCCCTTCTGTACTGTGCCATTCTTTGCCCACAGCCTATGCCCATCCTACAATATTTGTGAAGATTGTGAAGCGGGGCCATATGCCCATGACACTAACCATGTCCTGCTAAAGTTGCGAAGACCTGTTATGGGTTCCTCTGAACCATTCTGTCACCCAAAGTACTCTACTGCTCGTCTTCCTGCTGCTCTGGAACAAGTCAGGTAACAATATCTACATGGGGATGATTGTTCTCTGATTGTTCTTGGTTCTGATGACAGGATATGAATCATGAAACTAGGGTCTCCTTATTTCTGCCCACTTTCAGTTGATGTGCATTAATGAGGACAATTATCCAAAGCTAATGAAATGGAAAGGAAAATTATAAAAAGAAATTAAGAAACTAAACAAGACATTGACTCTGATGGAGACTGCAGTTGGCTCCAAATAGCTTCAGAATTTGTGAGGACTTTTTTTTAAGACTTCCATTTATTGTCTCACAGGCTCCAGAAACAGGTTGATAAGAACTTTCTTAAGGCAGAAAAGCAAAGATTACGAGCTGAGAAGAAACAACGTAAAGCAGAGGTCAAGGAGCTTAAAAAGCAGCTTAAGCTCCATAGGAAGATTCATCTATGGAATTCGATCCATGGACTCCAGAACCCCAAGTCTCCTTTGGGCCGACCTGAGAGCTTGCTCCAATCTAATACCCTGATGTAAGCTCAGGGCTGGGGTGGGTGCCAAGACTGTAGGTCCAGCTCTCTAAAACAGGAATTTCAGCCAACGTCCAAACCCTTAAAACTTCCCATTTTCTGACCCTAGCTGTATCAAAAGGTGGTTTGGTAGTTACTTTTGACACTTAACAGAAACCACTGAAGTTCAGAACTGTGGGTTGATTATTACCACTATTCATTGGAGGCAGACTGGATTTGAAACAAAAGGACCGAATGTTTTAAGAGCCTGACTCTTAAGAGTTACATTCGTGGGCCCTTTTAATTATCTGAACCATGACTTTTTAGCTCAGGAGCCAGATGCTACCCTCTTGTTTGGTTTGGTTTGGTTTGGTTTTTTGAGACAGAGTCTCACTTTGTCATCCTGGGTAGAGTGCCAGGATGTCACAGCTCACAGCAACCTCCAACTCCTGGGCTTAGGTGATTCTCTTGTGTCAGCCTCCTGAGCAGCTGGGACCACTGGTGCCCTACCCACTGAGCTGCAGGCACCGCCCCCTCTGTTTTGTTTTATTATTATTGTTATTATTTTTAAGTTTGTCAGAGAAAATTTATTGTTTCTAATACATGATCCTAGCTTCTCAAATACTGGTCTTATTTTAAATGCATTAGTATAACCTCAGGAGTCATTGTCAGCCTCTTAAGCCACAGTGTAGTATATTCACAAGCCAGCACACCCAACAGCAAGAGATTAAGCATCTGAATTTCTTGTCAGGCTCCCTTTGCAACCTTGCGCCCCAGTTATGCCAATGCTCAGTGCAGCATTTGTGGATGAGAATTTGCCTGATGGGACTCACCTTCAGCCAGGAACCAAGTTTATCAAACACTGGAGGATGAAAAATACAGGAAATGTAAAGTGGAATGCAGACACGAAGGTAATTTTTCCCACAAAATGTGACGATAAAGTGATTTGAAGTGGCAGTGTGCTCCACTGACAAGCTATCTTTCTCTCACCACTGTTCTTTTTAGCTCAAGTTCATGTGGGGAAACCTTACTTTGGCTTCTACAGAAAAGAAGGATGTTTTGGTTCCCTGCCTGAAGGCTGGCCATGTAGGAGTTGTGTCTGTGGAGTTCATCGCTCCAACTTTGGAGGGAACGTATACTTCCCATTGGCGTCTTTCTCACAAAGGCCAGCAGTTTGGGCCCCGGGTCTGGTGTAGTATCATAGTGGATCCTTTTCCCTCCGAAGAGAGCCCTAACAACATTGAAAAGGGCATGATCAACTTAAGCAAAGCTGATGATCTCACCTGCCAACAAGAGGTGAGCCTTGGCAGCATTGGCCCAGTATCCCGGGGATTTATTTAGTCAGAGTTGGGAAGAGAGTGACTAAAACTAAGACCCCACTCATAGCTGGTCATTCTTCAGAAATCATAAAAAGTAAAAAAAAGAAAGAAAGAAATCATGGAACGTTAGCCTCTCCTCTTCCCCCCTATCATGGTGTTCTGGGCTTGGCCAGACTGGAACTGGAACTGCTGAACTGATACTTTGCTCTTTAACATTTGTCTTTCCTGAAATAACCCTGTGTGTGTTCCCTAAATACTAATGAAGTCTTGCTCTGTTGTGACTTTTTTCATGTAGTTTCTCTATATGAGTGGAACAGAGTTTTGTTTTGTTTTTTTTTTTTCTTGAGATGGAGCCTCAAGCTGTCCCCCTGGGTAGAGTGCCATGGCATCTAATGCAACCTCCAACTCCTGGGCTCAAGCGAGTCTCCTACCTCCACCTCCCAAGTAGCTGGGACCACAGGCTTCGGGCCATTTTTTGGTTGCAGCCATCATTGTTGTTTGGCGGGCCCGGGCTGGGGATTCGAACCCGCCACCTTAGGTGTACGTGGCTGGCGCCTTAGCCAATTGAGCCACAGGCGCCAGGCCAGGAACAAAGTATTTGCTGTTTAAATCTGTAAGTTTAAAATTGCATCAAAACAATTTTGTTTTTTTTTTTAATATAGAGGTACAGCCAGTTGCCATGAATCATGCCTATAGTCACAGAGGCTTAGGAGGCTGAGGTGGGAAGATTGCTTGAGGCCAAGAGTTTGAGACCAGCCTAAGCAACGTAGCAAGACACCATCACTAAAAAAATAAAATAAAATTAGCCAGGTGCAGTGATTCACGCTGGTAATCCCAGCTACTTGGGAGGCTGAGGCAAAAGGATCATTTGAGGTTGCAGTGAGTTATGATCACACCACAGCGCTGCAGCCTGGGCGAGAGAGCGAGACTTCATCTCTAAAAAGAAAAAAATATGGAGATATATCAGTGTTTTCGTTGTAAGGGGCATTGTCAGCCTGCCTCTTTAGTTCTCTTAAGGGCCTAAAATTTATCAATGATTTGTTTCTGCAGGAAGCTTTTCTTCTGGCTAAAGAAGAAACTCAGCTTGGTGAAGTGACTGAGCAGGCAGAAGGGGCAGGAACCTGTGCCCCACAGAAGACAAAAAATGTTGCCAATGAGAGGGAACTCTATATCCCATCTGTGGACCTTCTGACTGCCCAGGTAGAACATTTAGCACTTAGAGGGTCAAGTGACAGAGAGAGAAAGCAATGGTATAGTGATGGGTAGTTCCTGGCAAGTCAGAGAAATATACCTGCTTTGATCCGGTCAGATGCAGCCGGAATGAGATCATCCATGGAAGCAAGTTTCTAAACTGGATGTTTCTTCTTTGAATGCCTCTTCATTTCAGCCTATCTCATTCGCCTTCACACGTACTGCCTTTTCTCTTTTTCCTGCCACTTGCTCACTTGAAGATCTAGTTCCCATTTAATACTTCTTGATTTCACTTGACTAAAGAGAGGCATGAATTTGAATAGAGTTGATTGCAGGACTATGTGGAAATGGCCTATACATCCCATCAAGACAAAACATGGCTCCAGTGTGTACTGCAAACAGCCTAACATTGCCTGTCTTTTTTCCAGGACCTGCTGTCCTTTGAGCTGTTGGATATAAATATTGTCCAAGAGTTAGAGAGAGTGCCCCACAACACCCCTGTGGGTAAGAATGTCACTCAGTTTGTTCTGCTTATTTTATTAACAGACATAAAAGTACTGTATCTTAGACTCTTATTAGTTGTAGTGTTTTAGTCTGAAGAAATGGATAGCAAAGATTTCTCCCACAGTGGAATAGTAAAACTACACCCATCTGTCCTTTTTTCTCTAAACCTGCTGTGTGTCAAAAACAATAATACAAGTTTGTGCAAGGTTCCCCCACCATAAAAAGACTTGTCTCTGGGTGGCGCCTATGGCTCCAAGGAGTAGGACCGGTCCTATATATTGGAGGTAGTGGGTTCAAACCCACCTCTGGCCAAAAAAAGCTGCAAAAAAATAAAGACTCATGTCTCTCTCTATTTTTTTTTTTTTTTTTTTAGAGAATAGGGTTTTGCTCTGGTACCCAGGCCTGACATATAGTGGCAGGATCACAGCTCACTGCAGCCTTGAACTTCTGGGCTCAAGCAGTCTTCCTGCCTCAGCCTCCCAGATTGCTGTAACTACAGGCACATGACACCGTGCTCAGATAATTTTTCTTTATTTTTGTAGAGATGGGGTCTCACTGTGAGACCTAGGCTGGTCTCAAATGCCTAGCCTTAATCTATTTTCTAGTTTTAGCCTCTCAAAGTGTGGGGTATACAGTCATGGGTCACTGTACCTCTTCTCTCTTTTTTTCTAGACATTTGTGTCCTTTTGCTCCTTTACATTTATGTTTTTATGTCTTGGCCATAGCCCTCCAGGCCAAATAATTATTTATAATCCTTCCAGCATTGATTGATCTATCAGGAATACTTGCATACATAGTAGTCTGGAGAAATTCTTTACAACAGGCATTAAAGCATACTTAGGTTCATTTTAACCTTGTAAGAGTCAAGAAGCCTATAAAGTGTTGCTTTTGGACACTGTTGTGATGCTTTTTCTCAGTTGATGATTCTTCTGTCTTTATTCTCCAGATATGACGCCCTGCATGTCTCCTCTGCCACATGACAGTCCTTTGATAGAGAAACCAGGCTTGGGGCAGATAGAAGAAGAGAGTGAAGGGACAGGATTTAAAGCACTTACTGGTAAGGGGTTAAATATTTGTAAAGCATTTGTATCCTCCCTTTCCATGTCATACCTTATTTTTATACCTACCCCTTACTTATCTTACCTTAGCATGTAAATGGCTTTTCTGTAGCATCTCACTTTTTGAAGTCTCCCCATCTCCACATGGCACAGATAACAGCTGTTCCTTCCCATGTTTTCAACACAAATGATGACTAGTGAAAGCTCTTCAGCACTTCAAACACCAAGGGCAGACAAAGTTTGTCTCTTTTAGATTCCACAGTATCAGGAAAGACAAAAGGTGAAAACATTGCTTCAGTGGAGGAAACAGAAGAAGACCTGAGTGGGACCCAGTTTGTGTGTGAGACTGTAATCCGTTCCCTTACTTTGGATGCTGCCCCAGATCACAATCCACCTTGCAGACAGAAGTCCCTGCAGAGTGAGTGTCTCTGCATTTCTCTCAGCTACCAGCGTGGCCCCTGAATTATGCTTGCCATACTTGACTAGTTAGAAGTGTTTTTTGAAACTGAGAGTGGAGGGACGGTGATCTTAGTTACAAATTCTAATCATGGGTGGCACTTGTGGCTCAGTGAGTAGGGCGCTGGCCAAACTGCAACATAAAAGTAGCCGAGCCGAGTGTTGTGATAGATGTCTGTAGTCCCAGCTACTCAGGAAGCTGAGGCAAGAGAATCACCTAAGCCCAAGAGCTGGAGGTTGCTGTGAGCTGTGACGTCCCGCTCTCTACCAAGGGTAACAAAATGAGATTCCGTTTCTGAAAAAAAAACGAAAGAAAGAGATTCTAATCATGGCTGCATGTAGTTTATGCCTGCAATTCTAGCACTTTGGGAAACAGAGGCAGGAGGATCACTTCAGGCCAGGAGTTTGAGACCAGCCTTGACAACATAGCGAGATCCCCACCCCCATCTCTACAAAAAATTTAAAAATTAGCTGGGCGTGGTGCCACATCCCTATAGTCCCAGCTACTCAGAGGCTGAAGCAAGAGGATTACTTGACCTGGGGAATCACTTAAACACAGGAGTTTTGAGGTTGCAATAGTGAGCTTTCATGATAACCACTGTAGTCTTGCCCTGTCAGAGAAAAAAAAAGAAAAATTCTAACCATGTTAGTTTCTTTAGATAGTACATGTGCTAGCCAACTTTTGAACTAGAGTTTCAGGAGCAAAAAAAGCCACCATAACTCATTTTTGCATTTTCTCAGGGGCAGAATTACAGCTGGATTCCACAGAGGGACAGCAGCCAGTTGTGCTGCCTGGATTCTGCAGTACAGAGTCTTCCTGTAAGTTGACAGCTCCTCAGCATAGACCCCCATATTGGCACTTAAGTTGTCTGCTTTTCCCAAGGGCAGCTATCCAAGAAACAGTGGGTAGAGAAGCAGCAGTACTAAACTAAGATTCTCAAGGTTAAATTCTTTACAATCTACATCTACATCCATTATAGCATGTTTTTGCTTTATGCTTTTTATTTCTTAACATTTTCTCTAATATTTTTCAGATTTTAAAAAATGAATGGTATAACATGGATGCCGTTTGGCTTTTTAAAAAATATTTTATTACATCTGGGAAAAAAAGGTTAAATTCTGCTGTAATAAATAACCTTTGTAACAGAAAATTCTAAGTATCAGATAGGTAGAACCAATACTTTGTATTTCAGGAACTATCCAAAAATTTGAATTTTGCTCCATAAGAATAATTGGGAAGACAGGCATAGTGTCTCATGTCTGTAATCCTAGCGCTCTGGGATGTCGAGGTGGGTGGATTGCCTGAGTTCAGGCATTCCAGACCATCTGAGCAAGAACAAGACTTCGTCTCTAAAAAAAATAGAAAAGTTAGCTGGGGCTGCCACGATAACTCACTAATAGCTGAGGAGTTCAAGACCAGCCTGAATAAAGTAAGACCCCCATCTCTATGAAATAGAAAAACTAGCCAGAGGCAGGGTGTGATGGCTCGCACTTGTATTCCTAGCACTTAGGGAGACTGAGATGGGCAGCTTGCTTGAGCTCAGGAGTTTGAGACCAGCCTGAGCAAAAGCAAGACCACATCTCTAAAATAGCCAGGTGTTGTGGCGGGTGCCTATAGTCTCAGCTGCTTGGGAGGCTGAGACCGGAGAATCACTTGAGACCAGGAGTTTGAGGTTGCTGTGAGATATGTTGCCACGGCACTTCACTGAGGGTAACATAGGGAGACTCTGTCTCCACCCCAAAAAAAGCCGGATGTTGTGGCAGGTGCCTATAGTCCCTATACTACACTATAGTATAGCTATACTATAGCTACTTGGGAGTCTGAGGCAGGAGGATTGATTAAACTCAAGAGTTTGAGGTTGCTGTGAGCTCTGATGCCACGACACTGAACCCCAGGGTGACTGAGTGAGACTCACTCTCAAAAAATAGTAATGTAGGAGACTGTCAATTTATTATAATGAAATTTGGCCTATGCCATTAAATATGATTTGTCAGGCTAGGTACAGTGACTTACACCTGTAATCAATCCTAGCACTGGGAGGCTGAGGTGGGCAGATTGCTTGAGCTCACAAGTTCAAAACCAGCCTGAGCAAAAAGCGAGACACTGTCTCTACTAAGAATAGAAAAAACTGAGGAAAGAAGATCACTTGAGCCCAAGAGTTAGAGGTTGCTGTGAGCTAACTTGATGCCGTGGCACTCTACTCAGGGTGATAGCTTGAGACTCTGTCTAAAAAAAAAAAAAAACTCTGAAAACAGCTGTGTGGTGTGGTGGGCACCTGTAGTGCCAGCTACTTGGGAGGTTGAGGCAAGAGAGTCATTTGAACCCAAGAGTTTGAGGTTGCTGTGAGCTGTGCTGCGGTGGCACTCTACCAAGGGCAATGAAGTGAGACTCTGTCCGAAAAATAAATAAACAAAAATGATTTGTCTCTATTTTTTTTAATTTATTTTGAGACTGAGTCTCACTATGTCGCCATTGGTAGAGTGCAGTGGCATCACAGCTCACAGCAACCTCAAACACTTGGCCTTAAGCAATTCTCTTGCCTCAGCGTCCCAAGAAGCTGGGACTACAGGCACCCGCCACAATGCCCAGCTATTTTTCTTGTTGTTGTTGTTGCGGTTGTCATTGTTGTTGAGCAGACCCAGGCTGGGCTTGAACCCGCCAGCCTTGGTGTATTTTGGCCAGCGCCCTACTCACTGAGCTATGGGCGCTGAATCTGTCTCACTTTTTATTTATTTATTTTGAGACTGAGTCTCACTATGTCACCCTTGGTAGAGTTCTGTGGTATCACAGCTCATAGCAACCTCAAACTCATGGGCTTCTGCGATTCTCTTGCCTCAGCCTCCCAAGTAGCTGGGACCATAGGCCCCCACCACAATGACCAGCTTTTTTTTGGTTGTAGTTATCGTCATTTGGCAGGCCCCTGCTAGATTCAAACCCGCCAGCTGGTGTATGTGGCTGGCGCCCTAGCCGCTGAGCCACAGGCACCGAGCCCTGTCTCACTTTTTAAAGTATACTTATATATCTGTATATTTTTTCACACTTAAGTACAAATGTATAACAAAAAGATCTAAAACAGTGGTTCTCAACCTTCCTAATGCCAGAAGCCTTTAGTTCCTTGGATCGCAACCCACAGGTTGAGAACTGCTGGTCTAAAAGGACTTACAACTTTTTCACAACCATTATTCTAATAGGTATTCTGATACCTTTTATTACCCTTTTCCCCCTCCTTTAACCATGATTTGATAGTTATCTCCCATGTTTGTGTATCACTCACCTCCTAACTTTTCTCTTTTTATAGCTGTTAGCTAGTACATCAGTTTTGATTTAAACCCCATCTCAGCATATTGACCATCATTTTAAAGAGGAAAAGAGATGGATCCTTCTCATTTGGAGATTCAGAGTGCTTCTCAAAAGCCTGGGTGTTTGTGCCCTTTGTTTTTCTGAGCTTTGATTCTATTTGGTTTTGCATGGTCTTCAAACTTAGAATATAGCATGATTCCCTTTACCTCCGGTTCTTCTTCTTCCCTACCTTTCATAATTGTATCTCATGACCCAAGGATTTACCAAGTTAAGATAGCACAGAGGGCTCCTTTAACTTCTGCCTTAAAATTAGTTGCTTTCATCCTTCAGTGAAATTTGCCTTCTCTGAAGAGGGACCACCTGGAGATGAGAGGGAAGAGATTGTCCACATTGCTGATGAAGAAGAAGTTGTGGAGGAGGAAGAGGATGATGAGCTCAAAGATGAAGTTAAGAGTCAGTCCTCGGCATCCTCAGAAGATTACATCATCATCCTGCCTGAGTGCTTTGATACCAGCCGCCCTCTAGGTGACTCCATGTACAGCTCTGCACTCTCACAGCCAGGCCTAGAGCGAGGGGCTGAAGGCGAGCCTGGGGTTGAGTCTGGGCCAGAACCAGCTGAGGACAGAGAGAGACTCCCTGGAGGGGAGAAACAGCCACAGGAGCACAGCGTCAGTAACATCCTCACAACCTCACAGACTCCGGAAACAGTGCCTCTAATTCCAGAGGTGGTGAGGCTGCCACCACCACTGCCCAGGTACCGTGAGGAACCAACTTGATTTCAAAACCTGTTTTTTCATACCAGGCATGATGGCTCACTCCTGTAATCCTAGCACTCTGGGAGACTGAGACAGGTAGATTGTTTGAGTTCAGGAGCTCATGACCTGCCTGAGCAAGAGTGAGACCCCATGTCTAAAAAATAGCTGGTCATTATGGCAGGTGCTTATAATCCTAGCTACTTGGGAGGCTGAGGCAAAGGGGTGTCTTGAGCCCAAGAGTTTGAGATTGCTGTGAGTTATGATGCCATGGCACTCTTACCAACAGTGACAAAGTGAAACTATTGTCTCAAAAAAAAAAAAAAAGCCTGTTTGTTTTCTCATCAACATGGGAGGAGACTATTTCTCATAGTAAAATCTGAATTTAGAGAAATAAAAGTCATATTTCCCAGTATTTATGGATTCTGGATTTAAAGAAATACTACTTTTATGGTTTGGCGCCTGTAGCTCATGCTACCAAGGTACCAGCCACATTCACCAGAGCTGGCAGGTTTGAATCCAGCCCAGGCCTGCCAAACAATGACAACTACAACCAAAAAATAGCCAGACATTGTGGCAGGTGCCTGTAGTCCCAGCTACTTGGGAGGCTGAGGCAAGAGAATCGTTTAAACCCAGGAGTTGGAGGTTGCTGTGAGCTGTGATACCATAGCACTCTACCCAGGGCAACAGCTTGAGGCTCTGTCTCAAAAAAAAAAAAGAAAGAAAGAAATACTTCTTTTAGTCAATCTTAATTATCTGAGTATAGTTTGTCTACTTTTTTTTTTTTTTTTTTTGAGATAGAGTCTCAGTATGTCACCTTTGGTAGAGTGCTGTGGCGTCACAGCTCACAGCAGTTTCCAACTCGTGGGCTAAAGAGCAATTCTCTTGCCTCAGCCTTTCTAGTAGCTGGGAGTACAGGCACCCATCACAATGCCCAACTATTTTTTGTTGCAGTTGTTGTTGTCCAGCCAGCCTCAGTGTACATGGCTGGTGCCATAACCACTGTGCTTTGGACCCCAAACCATGTCTACTTTTTTTGCTATTGAGAGCTAGTTTCCTTTTTTTATTTTTGAGACAAAATCTTACTATGTCGCCCTCGGTAGAGTGCCATAGTATCAGAGCTCACAGCAACCTCTAACTCTTATGCTTAAGCAATTCTCTCACCTGAGCCTCATCCCAAGTAGCTGCAACTATAGGCACTCACTACACCACCTGGCTATTTTTTTTTTTAATGGTAGTTTTTTTATTGTTTAGCGGGCTCAGGCTGGGTTTGAACCTGTCTGCCTCATTGTATGTGGCTGGCACCCTAACTATTGAGCTGTGGGCCCTGAGCCTATTAAGAGCTAAGTTTCTAAACACAGTACTTGGACCTTCCCTCTTTGGTTTCTTGTCATGGATAAAGGGAGCAAAAACTCTTATTAACCCAAAGCATAAGTAGGAAGTTATATCCATTATGAGAAAAAATATACTACAAAACTAAGTAGAAGTTAACTTTAATTCTCTGGTGAATGTGTCTGTGTCATTGCTCTCTCCTAATAGTATGGAATTGCTAGAGCCTTAACAATCGTTTAAGCCTTTCTCCCAAAAAGCTAGGCATTTCCCTTTTATGACACCACTTGAGTGGGGAAGTGACCAGACTGAAGCCAGTCTTTCCAGATCAAGTGTAGCTAAAGAAAGATAGTCAGGAATAGAATGCAGCCCTTCTGACCACATTCCTAAGTTCAGACATGTGAT
The DNA here is from genome assembly GCA_963574575.1 of Galagoides demidoff. Lineage (NCBI taxonomy): Eukaryota > Metazoa > Chordata > Mammalia > Primates > Galagidae > Galagoides > Galagoides demidoff. The sequence goes on from CAUYQV010184542.1 coordinate 14,816, forward strand.
TTGAATCAGAGATATGAAGCCTCTGTAGAGAATGTGCCACTCCTGTGCTGTGTTTACTGTTACTCCACCATTGCCATGGGTGTCTTTTCAACTTACTTTCCATATTGTGTCTTTCTGAAAGGAGTCCTCCTTGTGTACATCATCATGGTTTCCCAGAAGTGGATATACCAGTTACTGTACTAGAAGTTTCTTCAGTGTCTGATCAGATCAGAGGAGGTAATGACTGACATAACCTTTATCTCTTTTACTTTGCTCTTTTCTGATAGAAACCAGGTATACACAGGCTACCTCATGAATTGTGGCAGGTGTCAGAAACCTGCTGTTTCACTCTTTTCTTTGCTCTTTCATGCTCTTAGATCTGTTCTTAGCAACAGTGAGGCTGCACAGATATAGACTGTAGTGGAAGAGAACAGGGTTTGCAGCCAAACTAGTCTAGGTTCCAACCTATCTCCACTGTTATGCCTAGCAGTTCACCAGATTTATAATGCCTATGAGTCTGTTTTCCTGTCTACAAAATCAGGACAGTACTCTGGGAGGCCAAGGATGGTGGATTTCCTGAGGTCAGGAGTTTGAAACCAGCTTGAGCAAGAGCAAGACCCCATCTCTAAAAAAATAGCCAGGCGTTGTGGTAGGCACCTGTAGTCCTAGCAACTCAGGAGGCTGTGGATGCTTGAGCCTGAGAGTTTGAGGTTGCTATGACCTGTGATGATGCCACAGCACTCTACCCAGGGCACAGAGTGAGACTCTGTCTCAAAAAAAAAAAAAAAAAAAATCAGGTCAGTAACACTGGGACATTGTGAGTAGTTCCTCAAAAGTCATGTCTCAGTCTTCTCCAGAAAACCAAACCTACAAAACTTGAGAACCAATATATCAGTGTGATAGGATTATAGCGTT